>OZ007583.1:28644579-28663076 GCA_963931925.1 Onchidella celtica
GACATTATGCAATGACAAATAGAATGCGCATACCTGTATGCAGCCTTGAGAACAAAGAGCTCTAAAGAGGCAGACTGGAATAGAAGGTCCTGGTCATCCTTATGTAGGTCTGTGAAGCCAGGGATCTTCTCTGCCCAAGCCTTCAGAACGTCCATGCTTTGAAGGAGGATGTTGTAGAAAGCTTTGACACTGTCTTCCCGGCCTCCCGTGACGTCTTCGTGCTTGCCAAGTTGAAACTGTTGAGCGCAACGAAAAATAACGTAGTTAACAGTCGTTTTGAGAACTGTCACAGTCATCTGACAGTGCAAACTTCTTTTACAATACATGAAACTGATAGGGCCAGAATTTCTATACTTAAAAGAAAAATATGGAGGGCATGGGGACAATTCAATTGAAACTAAATATTATTATGATTTTGGATTGATATGCCGTTGTACTACTACTCTGTTATAATTGTTGTCATTATTATGGCTCCAGCGATTCATAAGGGAGCCATTCGATAAAAACGTGGTGTTATTTTTTAGTCATCTCCCGTCATCAAGGAGTTTTGATTGGTAGAAACTGTAAGATCCGAACTTATAGCCGAAGCCGCTAACAAAAAATGAGTAGCAATATGGCGGCCAAACGTAATGTTGTTTTCTTGGACTTATAATCTCAGGACACACATGTTGTTCTTTTTTGCTGTTCGAACCGAATGAACATTCGAGTCCAGACAAGAACATTAAGCCTCTCAAAGCGTGACCACACGGATTGTCAAGACTCCAGATAAGCTTACCTGACTGTAGTCCAGATTTGGGATATCTGGGCAGGTATCGACGTGAGCTCTGACGAGTGCAGTGATCAGACTGACGGGAGGGGAGGGTGGAGACTCTTGTGGGGATTTTGGCTTGGATGGCAATCTTCCTCTTCTTCCCTTCAGTCCATCAGTTCTCACAACTGTAAAAAAAAAAAATGCAATAATAGTAGTAAATCTGTCAAAGTTGAAATAATGGCAAAAGCACAAAAAAAGGGGGCTTGTTTGATGCAGTCCCGTATTAGAACAAACAATAGAGAAATGTTACAATAAATAACAAAAGAATAAACAAATGAAAAAAAAAAGAGAAAGAAAAAAGGGGCAAGCTTTCAGTAATTAAATATCCTTCCTCGGATGCTTATTCCACGCCCTGTTGCGATCCCTGGCTTCACAGACCTACATAAGGATGACCAGGACCTTCCATTCCAGTCTGCCTCTTTAGAGCTCTTTGTTCTCAAGGCTGCATACAGGTATGCACATTCTATTTGTCATTGTATAATATCGAGGGTTATCAATCAGAATGTATTTTGTCCAATTTGTGTGGGCGGGGGTGGGAGGAGCGGCTGGGGTTTAATATGTTAACAAATCTGACAGTAGCTGTAGTTATAGTTACAGATGTGGTGACTTTGTTGTTCTGCTAAGATCCAGTCTTAAAGGTTAAGGTATAAAAAAAAAAACTGGCCATTTGGTTATTTGGGCCATGTGGCACGTGGCCATATTGCGTTTTGTTTAAGCAGTGAATCTAGTTAAGATGGTTTCTACCTAAAAATATTATTTTCGTGGGAGTTCATATACTATTAACTTTCCATTCATATGCAGGGCTTTTGTCTCAGCCTCATGAGAGCATTTGTTATCTATCTATCCATCCACCCATCCATCCATCTGTCCATTAATCCATCCATCCATCCATCCATTCATCCATACATTCATCTCTCCATCCATCTACCCATCCATCAGTCCATCCATCCATGTCTATTTGTTTGTCTGAGAATGCAGTGTGATTATTTGTCTAATGCAGCTCCACTGAAATCCAGATAAACCCTACATGTATTTTCTCGTGTCTCTTCCTTATCGCGAAAGGTACCGAGGATTCTTATCTCGATCTGCCTGCCTTTTCTCATAGAGCTGCCACATTCAATGTGCATTTGAAAAAAAAAAAAAGCGGCTTTTACGACTGGCCTTTTTGTGTAGTCTCAACTATCGTTGATACCCAAAACAATGCGCCGATCCAGTTTGCGAGAGGAAGTGTAACAATTGCGACCGGTGCTTCAAAGCATTTTTCCCCCATGTCAGATTCTCCTCGCAACTAAACAAACGCCTTTTCATGTCTTTGTGATATTATTTTCTCCGCCTTCTGCGAATCATAAAAGCGCTTAAATCGGGATGAGATCCAGCATGAAAGAAAACGGATGATAAAAAAGTGAAAAAGTAAGTGAGATCAGGATTGAGAAATACGGAAAGGAGAATCCGGGGGAAGAGGAGTCGGAGAAGGCCACAGCTACGTGAGCTGAGAACAGCAAACAGAATAAGAAAATGGGAGGGAAGAGGCAAAAGAGGAGGCAATAACGGGTTATGATCTAATATGAACAAGTAAGAAAAAGAAAAGGAAAGAAAACCAAGATTAATATGGTAATTTACTCACTGATGAATAACCAGATTTATCTTAATATGAAATGCCCTTCCACTGGCCTGCTTTTAAAATTCATTGATTTACACGATTGATTCCTGAACACCTAAAGAATGATTATATGACCATAATCTTGTGTGTCTGATCTTGTGTTTCACGGATATATCCATTCACTGGATGGCTATTTGTCTCCTACTCCTTCCCAATTCTTTGTTTGACTTCCTTTCACTCAGGACCCCTCTTTCTTTTCTCTGTCTCTGTCAGCACTTTCTCAACTTCTCTTAACACATTCTCTCTCTCAATATCCCATCCTTCCTTTGCTTCGCCCCCCCCCCACCCCCCTCCCATCTCCCAAAGCACCACCGAACACACTTACCCATTTACGCCTCTCCTTCCGCATTCTCTGCTTCTTTTCCTTCTATCTTTCTCTCTTCTCTCCGAATGTCTGTCCCTCTTAGCCTCCCTCGGCCAACTTCCTTCTTTCCATCTCTCTCTCTCTCTCTCTCTCTCTCTCTCTCTCTCCTTAATTTGCCCCCTTCCCCCAAACTCTTACCAATAAAATAATAATGTTACTGTGTCCCATTCCCTTACTCTTCTTTCCTACGTCTACCACGACTTCAGCTCTTCTACATCAACAATCCACATCACCACTTCCAGGACAAAAGACGCCACAACCAGCTCCCAAAGAAACAGATTCCCGTCAACACATCATCATCCAAATACCCCAGGCCGTGTATTTATGTAGGAAATTGGAGTCGGGTGGGACCCATTTTGGCAAAGCCACTTCCGCAGTATCAACCTGTACAGTTGTGGGGTGTTTTTTTTTCGTATTTCTTTTCATGCGAGAGTGAGCTTTCTTCCCTTTGTGTGTGTGAGTCTGTGTGAGCTGTGTGTGAGTCGTTCTTGTTCTTGTTGAGATAGTCAAAACAGCCGGGAGAGTTGGCCCCCTGGATCGCTTTTCAGGTTTCGGTAATAGTTTTAAGCAAACCTCCGCCCCGCACCAAGAAATTCTCCCGAACACAGATTCGAATGATAATTAATTAAGAATACAAAAATCCATGATTAATTAGAATAATTTACCAGAAACATGATACTATAATGTGATATTAGTGAATGATTATCATAGAGATAGCTGGTGTCTGGAGACGATAGTGGTACTGTGTAATAAATTTGTAATTTGACCACAGGGGGTGGTTTTGTTAGTTATCGCGGTAGATCTTTCGGGGCGAAATAAATAAATAGATAAATAAATGAATGAATAAATAAGTTAATAAATAACACCAAATGACGTACGGAGCACACCGTACGTGACGTCAAGTGAAACTAATCAGTAGCAAGAAATCTAACATTAGATAAGAGACGAAAGGGCCTGGGGAGGATGCACTCAGGCTCCATTTGGCCTGTCCTAACTTGTGCACTATGGAAAGGAGACTGCGCTAGAGAGGGCGCTGGGAAGGACTCGGAAAAACGGTATTTCTCTAAACGGTGCAATTGGAGAGTTTTCCTGGGCTGGGGGGAGGGGGGGGGGTCAACTGCCCTAATCAGAGCCCCATCATGCCAGTATAAGCAATTTACACAATGATTTGCAAAAGTTGGTTGTGCTTGTTAGCCGAATGATTAATTATAGCGCCCCCTCTCCCCATCCCCCCTCCCTCGATTATAAGAATTAAGATAAGAAAAAAGAGAGAGAGAGAAAGAGAGTGAGAGAGAGAGAGAGAGGGCCCAACGCCCTCCCGGCATGTAAAAAGGAGTCGATTAAAGGCACATGCCTTATAAGCGGTGGGTTCCTTTATCATAGCAATATCGAGTTCTTCAGTTAATACTGAGCATTTATGCTGGGTTTTCTCCACTGAAGCTGCACCATGCACACATCCAAGGGCAACGCACAATAAAGTTCAGAATTCAATCATGGTGTGTTGTTTGGTTTTATCAAATTAAAAGAGAACCAGAAAACAAAAATTTTTGAGACCTAGGCCAGGAGAGCACTAAGTTAAGTACGTTTTGCACCAATTCTGGCTCGGACTTGAACTTCATTTGAATTAAAAAGCGAGACAAATTTGTTGCCGTCTCACTAGTGCGCAAGGGTCCTGTTTCGCACCATATTCACGAAATTGAAGCAAAACAGTCTCGGCTCAATGCATTAAGAGCTTCATTGCCGTGCGGGCGTTTGACTAATAAATATTACATAAAACATTCAGGACCTTTGTTTTCTCTGCAGAGAGCTATAGCTGTGGTAAAAGGATAAGAACAAACACACCGCAGCAGAATGTGCTTATGATGAAATGGAACGAACAATGAAAGCCTGACTGCTCCAGGGGGAAAACTGGGCATACCCGCTATTGTAAATGTAGCACAAGAATAGCTTCCCTCAGGCTATCCATTAAACATGGCGTCTGTTCAGAATGCAGGATAGTTCTCAGACACGATTCTCTTTTCATGATTTTCAAGAGCTAGAGAGTCTGGTAGGGTTGGAATTCTCCTAGACGGGAGGGGAGAAAAGAGATGTGGCTCCTGCATTTTTCCAGGACTCGCAGAGATGAAGAGTTCTTTGACTGTTGCCTAAGGCGCAAGAGACGAGCTGTGTTGGTGTTTGCGAAGGGGTTTTGTACAGAAGTATGTTTTCGTTGGTAATTGTCTGGGTGAGTAAATGTTGTATTGTGGGGGCACGTGCAAATTTGCCCCCAAAGTCGAGAGGACGTACTTGAAAATAAGACAAGCACTTAGGCGTCAGTAGCATTAATCATTCTGGATTTGGGGCCGGGGAGTGGCAGGGACACGGATGGGGAATCTGAACAGGAAATACGCGGAGAAAACTGAACTCGCACCAGGAAAATGAATCTATAACTATTGTTGCAAAGGGTAGCGATAACGTTGCTTTTTGGTGATGATAAAACTGTCGTGATCACAGCATATTGACGACGATGATAATAAGGGCAATACATTAAATAATATCATTAATTTCTCACACGCTTCCGATAGAATTCTAGATCTTTCACTTTATTTTTAAAACAGTGTTTGTTGCATAAAGCTGGTGCCTCTTATTGTCACTCATTCAAGAGTGTATTCTATTGTGAAATGATGGTAAATAATATTAATAATGAACTATCATAGTTATGATGATAATGACTTAGGTGATGATGATGACTTGGATGTTGACTTAGATGGTGACTCTGATGGTGATGATGACGATAATGATGATGATGATGACGAGGATGGCGATGATGATGATGATGATGATGACGATAAAGACCTACCTTCTTTGACCATTCCCACGGCTAAGCATTTCTGAAAGCGACAAAATTGGCACCGGTTTCTCCTCCTCTTGTCAACTGGACAGTTTTTGTCTGCTAGACACACGTACTTAGCATTCTTTTGCACTGTTCTCTGGAAATGTCAAATGAAATAACTGACATGAAAAAAATTGCTATGTCCAAAATTTGTACAATAGAAAAAAAAAACAAACAAAAAGAATTGAAATTCTTGGGAAAGCCAGATTATTTGAGGTTATCAGAGGAAGAGAACTCCCGTCAAACATTCATTTTATTCGCTCATTTTTTTTTGGGGGGGGGGGGGGTTTCATATGGACATTATCACATATAAACCATACAATAGCATATTACTTATATTTTTTTTATCTCAGCCAGATATCTGATTGTAATCATTCTTTCAAAACTAGTTTGTAATGATCATGTGGCAACTAAGCTGTTCTGGAATATCGTACACGCAAAAATTGCACTTCTAAATGAATTAAGAAAAAAAAGGAGGGGGGGGGGGGAAGAAAATTACGAAAATAAACTATTCGGTTGTTAGGAGGGCGACTTTCTTTCTCTTTTTATTTTAATTTATTTATTTAAAATGACTAAATTTCTCAAAATTGTAATATGACCAATTTTTATTTATTTATTCATTTATTCATTTATTTACTCCTTCATTCATTCATTCATTCATTCATTCATTCATTCATTCATTCATTCATTCATTCATTTATTTATTTATTTATTTATTTATTTATTTATTTATTTATTTATTTATTCATTCATTTATTTTCTTATTGTATTCTATTTCATTTTTTAAATTAGATTTTTACTCTATTAAATGTCATCTTATTCCAGGTGTTAAATCTCCTAAAACATACCTTGAAGAATCCTTTGCAACCCTCGCAGGTTCTCACCCCATAGTGTTGGCAGGCAGCATTGTCTCCACATACAGCACATAGCAGGCTTTCCTTGATTGGTTGAGAACCGTCTCGGAGGGGAGGCGACCGATTGTGAGGGGTGGGTGGGGTGCTGGGTGACTGAAGCTGATATTTCTGAAGATCCAAACTGTAGATGGAACGATTTGCAAAGTTAGTGGAACCTTTAAGAAACCAAGTAAAGTGTAATGTATGAGTATTATCCTTGGTATGACTCAAAGAGCAAGATAAGGGGTGAAAAAGAAAAAAGGCCAGTGTGGACGCTAAACTGATGGCGGTGTGAGCAGTGAATAGTGTTTTAGTGTGATCATCATCATCAGTTGCCCTGTCTGGAACAGACATTGGCGATCATGGCTCTCCACTCGGATCTGTCATCAGCCAACCTCAAAAAGGAGTTGTTGTTGTGACGTTTATTTGTTGTCCATGAATTAAGACTTTCAGTGAAACTTTTTTTCTCTGTCTACCCTTGCTTTTCCTGCTTTCGATCTTTCCTGTGACTGCTAGACGTTCGAGGCTCCTGAGGCGACAGATGTGTCCTAGCAATTTCAGTTGCCTCTGTCTTATTGTTTTAATTAATGATCTTTTCAGATTAGAGTCTGTCAGTATTGACTCATTTGCTTTTTTCCCCATCCATGATATTCTCAATATTCTTCGCATATACCACATCTGGGACAAGATGGTCTAGAGGCAAGGTGCTCGCCTCTCATGCCAAGGGTCCCGGGTTCTAAACCCGGGCAGTGCAGGCATGTTGGAAATTGGATTTTTCTCATATTTTCAAGTCCCTGGTCCTATTGGGGGGTAGGATCGGGTACCTAGTCTTCTCGGATAAGGACGAAAAAATTCGGAGGGCCCGTGTGCACGTTGCGCACGTTAAAGATACCTTGGCAGTTGGAAATCGTAAAGAGCAGGCCGAAAGGCCGCTGCCCGGGCAAAATTGAAAATTGAAATTAATAGATTAAAAGTTATCCATATCACCCCCCCCCCCGCCAGAATTTATTATTCATTATTAAATATATATTGTTATTAATAAATATTCAAATATTATTTGAGTTGTGTGTTGTGTGAACTGATGTGAGTTGTGAACTGCTGTGAGTTGTGAACTGTTGTGAGTTGTGAACTGCGCCTAACAGGCTGCGTTACAATTTGCTCTGAGATAGAGAGAGAGTGAGCGAGACAGGGAGAGAGAAAGAAGCAGTGCAGTGTGTTGAGCGCTTCGCCGGCAGCTCCATTCTGCTCTGTGGTTGACATGTTGTTTCTGTAAAGCGCATAGAGCATTTTAAATGGATATGCGCTATATAAATGCTATACATTATTATTACATTACATTATTATCTCTGCTGCTTCTAGTTTCCTCTCTATCCCTTTGTTCATTGTCCAGCATTCACATCCTTATAAAAGCACCGGCCGTATATACGTTTTCAAGACTCTGATTTTAGTGGTCGTTGATAGATATCTGTTCATCAATATCGGTCTCATTTTTTTGTGTGATACATAATAATAATCCGGCGAGCCACCAGTTTGGTGCCAACGCCAGCCTTGTTCTGGTTTACCCCTAAATGAGAAGAGCTTTAGTGAAGTTATATACTCAACTTTCTGTTGGTTTTTTTTTTTTTCAGGGTTTTGATTCGAACAGCTGTTGTGCTATTGCAGTGAAAATTAATTTAGAACGAAAGTAATCCATTTAGCAACGATGGAAAATGACAGTTTTCCTCACGTTGGTTTCCAAATGCTGGAGGTTAGGATGACAAAGAAGGCATTCTATGCTATCGTTTCAGGAGACATTTTGTGTTACTATTGGTGGTAAGAAGTATAACACAGCCTAGGTTGGCCACTGCTGGTAATTGTAGGTCTAAGTTCAAGTTTGGGGGAAGAAAGTCGACACAGCAACAGCCATATTGTGCTAGAAAGAAGCAAGACGACAGACAGAATATAGCGGGATGAGAGAACAGAATGAGACCTTACTAGAGGCGGCCACCAACCATTATAAAAACATGTAAAAACAAACAAATAAACTAATACAAGCCATTCTCTGATTATATCATGAAATTTACTCAATTTAAATGACAATTTTTTATTTATTTATTTTTGGGGGGGGGGGGGGTTAAATAATCTATGAATATTTTGAAGGAATTATATTTCTTTTATTGATTCAGGGAGATTATAGGTTTATTTCAAAATCAATGTTCATAACTCTCCTGTAAAAGCGCATTAGCGCGGTATCCTGGGTTTCCATGTGTACAGAAACGGAAACGGAAATGTCAAAAACCTTCAAGTAGTGAAATAGAAAAAAAAAAAAAAAATTCCTTTCATTGCCGTTTCCGCACACAAGGAAACACTCTTCTTTATTATTACTTGATGAATTTCTGATGTTTCTGTTGCCGTTTCCGTTTCCGTACACATGAAAACACAGCTTTAGAACCAGCTCGTGGCGATCAATTCAGAGAGAAGTTTCACAGAAAGATAATCAAGAGAGTAAAGAGAAAGACGAGTGGCAACTAACCTGTCAGCATTGGGAGGGGTGGGGATGGTGAGGGAGGTTCGTCGATGTGAGTGATGCATGTGGCCGGGGTGGTGTGCACTCATCGGCAACGGGAGATCAGTCCTGTAGGCATTGGCATGGGGCACCCCGGGAGACGGGAAGGGCATGCCTGGGGCGCAGGGACCTCCTTGCCCCCCGTAGAAAGCAGGGTGGTAGGGCTGATATAAACTGGGGCCCTCTGTACAGTACGGCCCAGGGGTAGGGGCGTCATAGGCTCCGTGTCCATATAAGTGAGTGGGTTTCTGATCGAGATCTGAGTACGCCAAAGTTGACTGCGGGAAAACCAGGTCCTGTGTGCTGCCTTCTGAGAACGGGTGTTTTGGGTAGACCTTGGATGTGTCCATTGCGAACTGTGCCTTAGCAGAAGAGTCTAAATATCGTTGTTGGGTATAATAATCGGGATCGTGTCCAGGAAAACCCGAACTATACACATCCTCCACCATACTATGCGCAGGGGCTGGTGCGTACTTTTCGATGGATGCGGTGTCCACAAACATACTAGTGGGCGTTCCTTGTTGGTTACTGTTTGTGTTCGTGTTGTTGCTGTTGCTACTGGTGTTGGTGTTGTTATTGGCGGTGGATGTGCTGTTGTTGTTGTTGCTGTTGATGCTGAGGCTGTTTGTAGTGGTCGGTGTAGATGCATTGCCGTAGGAGCTGTGTTTGGAGGGTTCGCGGGGGTGGATGTAGTTGCTGTCGAAACTGTAGGTGTCGATGTAGCCTTGTGACGTGCCTGGCTGCTGTGGTGGCTGAGGGGGGTGCGTGTGATCGAACGTGATACCACTGGATTGGCTGTTGTCGTAGCTCGGTGAGAAATGATCAGGGGACAAGTCCTCGCCTCCATACGCCGTCACATCCGGTTGGAAGTCGTGCATGGGGAGTGAAAACGAGGCTGCCAGGATATTGATGTCGGCCATTGCTGACTGTGAAGCGTTCGAGTAGGCACCGGAAGTGAAATGACTTCCGGCTAATGCTCCCCCTGCGTCGTAGCTGGCCTGTGGAAGACACGAATGGTTAATTTTTGTGGTCTGGTCCTTTCGTTACCTGTGGTGGTCTTCAGTACTTGTTGTAAAGGTTGGTGGTCTATCGGAAGAGCACCAGTGGATATGGTAATGTGTTTAAGTTCAAGTTTGAGTCTGAATTTGGAGAAAGCATGTTGACATGATAACGATCATAATGTTTTCGTCTGAGCTATCAATTTTTTGAAACAGTTCTATTCTATCTGCACTTGTCTTTTTTACGCCGACTGAATGAAACACTAAAAAAATAAATATGCTATGTCACCACTGACAATAATAAAGGTGGTGATAATTTCCAGTTTTATGATATTCGCCCCAGAATAATTTCTAATATTATGATCTTTTTTCCCAGAGGCATTGTTTTAACTACTGCTAGTATGACCAGTGTTCGCGCTAAGTTGTGAACGCGCGCTCCCGCGAATATGTTAAACAACCAGTGCACAAAAGAAATTAATGTGTTCACATAGTGTTGGTGACCTTAAATAATGTAGTAATTAATAATTATACTCATTGAAGATCGTCTCTTAGCTAACTGTTTCTGTAACCATACTTGTGTTATATTAAAACAGGCAAAAGTCTTAACAGGCATGAGCGATAGGTTGTGCTAATATTATCTTGAAACAGTTTCACATTTACATTTCTGCACAAGCATTCAGTGCTCGCCATATTTTTGCCACAGGAAAAAAAAACGTATTGCACGACATGAGATGTCTGCGCAAACTGGCTACCAAAAATTCGTGGAAACATTGACGAATTACTTTTTTTAATTTTCTTAAATCCACAACTGAGGTGGAAACATCTCGCTTCTCTTTGTCCGAAAAATTAACCGGCATCACATTTCACCAATTTGATTGTCCGGCTGTTTGCATTTTACTAGTTACACCCAACGCAGACCAAACGTCCACAAACAGAGAATTCAATCCCTAATTTAACATTTTAATGATGACTATCATAACAAAAGCGGCAAAGAGCCAATTTCTGAATTTGCATTAATAGCCTTTCATGTCCCCTTGCAGCGCTAACTGGCATGATTTATAACTTCTGTGGGCCTGGGGAAGGCATACGAAAAGCCCGTGCTAGATCTGTGTGGGGTCGCGCCTCGGCATCCCACGTCACATATGACCGTGTTTTGGTTCACGTGGACCGCACGTGGCAACACGGGTGACGCGCCTGTGATGCGTACAATTACGGACAATGCCCGAGTAACGCGCGCACCGTCAGTATTCCCTCCATTTGTGACAATTTGGTGATTTGAGAACCCCATGCGACAAGTCCCAACCTCCTGTCTCACAATAGCTCGAGGGTTTTGAAACCGGAGGACCAAATAAATGAAGTGTCTCTGATGATCCTTGCCAAACGAAAATAAGAGGCGATGTTGTCACAGAGTTATAGCGCAGTCCCAAAGGAACTCAAACGGCGAACGGGAGTCTGTTTCTTTTCCTCTGACCATTGGTTCAAATAATTCGCGGCGAACGGTGCCTTCTGGTTTTGCCAATGAATTTACACTGCAGTTAATTTCATGAGAATGTTAGCTGATTACTCCCCCCCCCCCCCCCCCGAAAAAAAAAGAAAAAAGAAAAGTACGAGCGATATCATTTTTATCTAAGACGACCAGGAACAAAGTGATAACCAGCAATTAGAGTGCATTATTTTGGTGGTGTCTGACGACAATCAGTGAACAAAATAACTGATATACTTTCGAGACAGAATCGGCTATTAAGTAAATTTCCGTGATTTTATGGTAATATTATTATTTCAATACTTATCTTTCATTTCTAAATACCAGCTTGATAACTTGTTTTTATTTGTAGTTAGCGATTATGGAAACGTGGACCTTTCAAATGCTACAATATTATAATTCTATTAACTTTCCATCTATCACTGTATGGTAGTGGGTGTGGAAAATTTCCATTACTAAATTTCAGTAATTCATTCCTAACTAATGACCCAGTTATTGTGATATCTATGAGGTATACATTCCTCATTTCAAAAGCAAGTAAATGCACTTACAGACCTGCAAGGAACCTGTCACTGCATTATATGAATTCATTTCTTCAGACAATCATTTATCTTTATCTCATTAAGTTCTTGTTAATGAATAATTCATTTTTTAAATTTTTTTTTGAGAACGTTTTAATCACTCTTTCGGATCGACAGGTGGAGCCAAAGCTCCTTCTTGGACGGACAGACAGATAGATAGATAGACAGACAGACAGACAGACAGACAGACAGACAGACAGAAAGACAGACAGACAGACAGACAGATTGACAGACAGACAGACAGGCAGACAGACAGACAGATAGATAGATAGATAGATAGATAGATAGATAGATAGATAGATAGATAGATAGATAGATAGATAGATAGATAGATAGATAAATAGATAGATAGATAGATAGATAGATAGATAGATAGATAGATAGATAGATAGATAGATAGATAGATAGATAGATAGATAGATAGATAGATAGATAGATAGATAGATAGACATACTTGGGACTGAAGAAGCAACATGGGTGGTCTCTCCGAAGTGGCCAAACCGCTTGCTAGACCCGTATCCGAGTCGAGAGGTTGGTGCTGGTGGTGCGGGGTTTGCTGCTGCGGCTGTTGGTGGGGGTGTAGGTAACCCTGGTGCTGGGGATGATGTTGGGGCTGTTGATGAGGGTGGGAGAGGTAGTAGCGGCGGTTGAGGTCGTAGGTGGGGGAGAGGCTGGATCCGCTGAATGTGGGGCTTGGGCAATGCGGGGTACTGGAGATGCCTGTGGAAGAGACAAGGGTGGACAATGGTCAAGATTTTGCCATAAAAAAAGACAGAATGGTCGAGATATTGCAAGAAAAAATTCAGAAATGGTCAAGATATTGCAATAAAAAAAAGTTGAATGGATATGATATTGCAAAAAAAAAAAAAAGGCAGATTAATGGTCAAGATCTTGCATTTTAAAAAAAGGGCAGAATGGTCAAAATACTGCAATAAAAAAGACAGAATGGTCAAGATATTGCAATAAAAAATTCAGAAATGGTCAAGATACTGCAATAAAATAAGGCAGAATGGTTAAAATACTGCAATAAAAGAGGCAGAAACTATCAAAATCTTGCAATAAAAATGGCAGAATGGTTAAAATATTACAACAAAAAAGACACAAAAGCGGACAATTATCAAGATATTCCAACTGTAAAAAGACAACAGTGGACAGTGGTCAAGACAGAGAAAATTGATGCAATAAAGAGTGATAAAACGGAAAGATACGCATTTTGCACAGGTGAAGATACTGATATATAATAGAAGTTTGCTGGTACAAGACTTCAGTTAGGAGCGGCAGGCAAAACACTGATGATGGTGATGCTGATGATGATGATGATAATAATAATAATCTAGTGTCTCTGTTTTCATTATAAAGTGTGAGGGGTTGAGGTTAATAATAAGATTAATATTATAATAATAATAATATGGTGAATGTATTTGTGTCGAATAACAAAAATATAAATAATAATTACAATTTTTTTTTTAATGGGGAAAAATTGTGAAATGTATCTGTAAGTAATTTTGAAAGAGACGAAGAGAAAGAACAATCGTTAGATTAAGAGAATCTATGGTAAAGATGAAGGCTTAGATCCGGAGTGAACGAGAAGACAGTATACGAGAAGGCGGTGATGGCTTTGAAAATTTGGCAGCTGACGGCGGTAATGGCACATCCACTGAATCAAGTAAATGTCTTAATAATATTTTATCCTATCTACCTCAACAATCATTCTATATGGCACGTTTGTTTCCGCAAAATGTACGTAAATTAGTAAATCATATTATAACGAAATCGAAAACAAATAGAGTTTGAGAGTTTAAGGTACAATTCTTAAAGCCAGCGAGCCTTTTTAAAGAAAGATCTCTACACAAAAAACAAACAAACAAACAAAAACACATACAAACAAACAGGCACACCAACAAACAGACAAATAGACGCACAAACAAGCAAAGAAACTTAAGAAAGAAACACTTAAAGACGCACAGAAATTTGTATAATTCACGTTGAACCGTGTATTGATTGCGTAAACTGATATCAAAAGAAGTAAACAGCAGATTAATATTAATATTTTTATACTTTTTTTCTTCGGGGTCATCATCTTTTGATTTATTGTCTTCCGCATTAGATGTCCATGTTATTAAACTTAAGGGCATTGGAGTCCAACTGATTTATTTCAGGTTTCTTTATATTCCCGAGACTCTACACGTTCACAGTTAAATTAACTGGCAGGCGTTCAAGCTTATCGATCATGCGTCGTGCCATTTGCCACAGATTAAAACAATAATTAAAAAAGGGTAAAGTCTAAAATTATCGCAGTATTTTGTCTTAAATTTAAAGCGAAACTACACAGCTAGCTTGTATTATGCGTGTTCTTGTTTTGGTTGTGCGTAAATTTAAAACAATAGAATCATTGTTTTTGTGCGTAAATTTAAAACAATAGAATCATTGTTTTCAACTCCCTTGCCTTAATTTGTGGTGCAAGATCTTTATTTATATTTTATCTTCTTGTCTTGTTGATACATGATCAAAATGCCGGTTCTACGAAAGGAGAAAAAATACAAAATACAGAAATGTATCAATATGAAAAAGACAATCTGGATTAGCCCGCAGGTTAACTTGCGTCCGTCTACCAATGTTCGCATTTTAAAAAATTTATTTTTTTATTTGCAGCTTAGAAGCCTTTTCGCTGAACACATTTGTGGGCCCTACCGCAGCTATACCGACAAAGCCGCAAAATTTTATTCATATGATATTTCATTTTTCCCATGTTATTCATTGCGACATTTCACTGTATGTCTCTGAAAACTACAGCAGTATCAGTAAAAATCTTTTACAAAATAGCACTATAAACAATAGTTCAAAACTAGAAAATACTTAAGTGTTTTACTGTGTTTAATGTGTAACACTCTTAAGTCAAAACAATCCTTCAGTCCTATCTCGACCTGGATTTTAATAGGCACAAATAATATTACTTCTTTTTTCCGTCTTTGTTTATAGTTATTGCCTTAGTGAAAAGGTCTCATCAAGGAGGTGAAATTGGTTCTATCGCGACTTTTCAAAACTTTGAGAATTTACCCCAGATGAGACGATGTCACAATAATATTTTGAATTATGAAAACTTACAGACAAAAAGGGGTGTGATTGTTTTGTTTTAATATATTGATAATATAGGAAAATAAATAATACTTATGAGATAAAGGTATATCACTAATGTAAACCGAATTGAATGATAAAGGTAATTATAAAACATGTTAAAGTCACTTAGTTGTTGTTTTTTTCTGTTAAATTCGTTGACAAGGTGCTTTACATTGACACCTTGACACACGGATCTTTACTTTTCTATAAGCTGTAGTGTACTAGAGCTTAATTGTATCTGAATACAGATTTATTTACATTTCTGTGCGTTGGGGAACAAAAGTCAGGTGCATAGCAAATAATTGACAAAATATGTGTAGAATGTAATATGGTATATTATATAGTTATTAATTAATTAATTAATTAATTAATTTATTTATTTATATATTTATTGCCGATTTGTTATATACATTTTCTGAATAGATTTCTTTATCATTACGTTATTTGTTTCACATAATTTACTTCTTTTCAATTCAGAATAAAGTAACTATTTAACTTTTTACTTTTGCGGGAACCCCATGGTATATTTCGCACGTTTATGCTCTATGATAAATTCGATATGCTCCAAGTAAAAGTGTTATTTTCTTAAACGCTTATCTTCGCTTCCTAACATTTTCCGCTTACTAATAAAACATTCCTCTCTCACCCTAACTAACTTGGAAGTTGAAATTCCAGTGAATATAGCAGGCATTTCATACATTTTAAAATGCAGAACAGTGTTTCTGTTTTGTTTTGTTTTGCTTTTTTTAATTTGATTAATTTCATAATCTAGGCGTACTATATCTAGATGCGAAGTGGCAGTGTCAGCCAGTCACATACACACATAATTACTCTATAATATCTCCCTGCATATTATATTTCAACTGAGTATTTAACCTTAGAATATTAGTTGCCTTTTTGTGTGTGTGGTTTTTTTTTTCTTCATTATATTACACTATTATTTTAATGTACCGGTACTATTTTTTCCTGTTGTTGAGGTTGCCGTGTATATAATTATGTCCCGGTACATACATGCAAGTGTAGTCATACTAAAGTAAACATTATTAGAGAAAGCTAAATAAGTTAGGTACTGTGTACCGTCGGTACTGGTATTTAAACACTATCTTGTCAGTGACTTGATAATAGTTCTTTTCGAATAAATACTGTGTTTATAACTTGTCCTGAAAGGCTATACTGGTTGGAATAGCTCTGGAAAAATGATAGAAATCTTAACTGTATAGGTGAATCGAATTTATGGAAAATAATCAAAAACAATTCCATACCTCTGTGATGAATTAAATGATGATCACTGTGACTTGGTACGGTCGGTGAAAAAGACTTGAATTTCATGCCTATTTTCAACAAATCCGATATAAAATTGAACCCTCATCATGATTAAAAGAAATTTCTAAATTTTGCACCCCTTCTCCCTGGCACTGACAGAGACCTGGGGCGATTCCAAGCGCCGGGGAGCCAATAGAAACGCAGGAAATATTCTGTGCTCTACGCTAATGGGAACTCGGTGTGAGTTACGGTGCGCGGAAGAGGCAAAGTTTTTTATTATCGCGGTATTTTCGCTGTTCGCACAAGCCTGTGTTCTGTGCTGCCCGCCCCTCTCCATTCATACGCATTCCTCCTCCGTCTACTACGATTCTTGCTCGGCGCAGGCAGTTTTCATTTCCTACATCACGCTCTTTCTATCTTCCATCTCTCTCTCTCTTACTCTCTCTCTCTCTTTTCCTTGTCCTTATTTCTCTTGCGCGTCGAATTTCTCGTACTTTCAACAACAAATTGACCTTCGGGTTTTCATACATTAGGCAAGCCACCCCTCCGACTAAATTATGAGGGTAAATAGGCGAGCAGGGCACCGCCTTCTCTAGCCGTAGCTTTGTGGTTCATCCTTTCATTCATTCACTCGTTTAATCATTTTACCATCTATTCATTTTATATGCAGCACTCTCTCTGTGGTTAAGCTTATTTATTTATCAATGTCCAACATTAAAAAAAGAGATTCTTTCTGAAACTTTCTGGAACAGAGGACCACATCGAAAAACAGTTACACCGAAGAAAAAAAGAAGAGAGGAAGATGGGGAAATACATATGATAAGAAGCGTTTGTAAACAAGGTTATATTATTATTATTATCATTATTATTATTATTATTATTATTATTATTATTATTATTATTATTATTATTATTAGAGGTATTGAAAATGGAAAGGCCATGATGAAGAAAGACAGGGCATAGTGGAGAGGAAAAAAAGTCTCCCTCACTTTCTCCTCTTTCTCTCTGTACGTTTACATGTCTGTCTATCTGTCTCCCCCCCCTCTCTCTCTCTCTCTCTCTCTCTCTGTCATTCTCTCCCTCTCTCTCATTCTCTCTCTCTCTCTCTCTCTCTCTCTCTCTCTCTCTCTCTCTCTCTCTCTCATTCTTTGTCCCTCTGTCTCTCTCTCTTTCTCTTTCTCTCTCTCCCCATTTTTCATCCAGTCTCCCCTCCTATTCTTTGTACTTTCCCCCATTTCTTTTCTTCCACAATCCCGCCTCTCTCTCTCTCTCTCTCTCTCTCTCTCATTTACTCAATTTTCCTTCCCTTTTATCGCAACAGCACCCCCTCCTCTCTTTCTTTCTCCTCTCTTTTTACTAGCGGCAATTTCGACAATAGCAGTAATGGCCACGCAGTTTGCTTTGGACACCAAATTCAGTAAAGTGTTTTGCCATTTAGCCGGGCCGGGGTCCATCAGAACAGATAACACCGCAACATTTGCAACATGACATGAGGTGTCGTAAACAAAGCCCTTTATTGATATCCGCGTTTGCGTTTTATTGCGTTGGAAGTAAAAATAATACCCTTTGCCTATGGTAGCACATGGAAGTATCAAAAATACATACGGTTTGCAGATATACATGTGCGTACTTATATGTTTACTTATACACTGATGCACTGTAGGATACGCTCGAGTACGAATAATTAGTTAAGGATGGAATGAGAGAGAGAGAGAGAGAGAGAGAGATCGGCGGGATGGGGTGGGTGAAAAGTACACTTGGAGAGAGAGAGTGACAGAGTAAAAAATACATATGCAGAGCGAGAGGGGGAAGGGAAAAGGCGGAGGGAGGGGGTATGGGAGAACGGGAGAGTTAGAGAAAGAGAGAGAGAGAGAGAGAGAGAGAGAGAGAGAGAGAGAGAGAGAGATACA
>OZ007583.1:28663276-28705776 GCA_963931925.1 Onchidella celtica
GAGAGTGAGAGGGACAGAGAGAGAGAGAGAGAGAGAGAGAGAGAGAGAGAGAGAGAGAGAGAGAGAGAGAGAGAGAGAGAGAGAGAGAGCTGTTCAAGGCTTGAAAAATAAAAACCATTCCTTTAAATGAACTATTCATTACCACATTTGGAAATCTGCCATATCTCTTTACACAATCCACATAACTAATCAGCAATAAAGGCTGAAATAGCGTAAATCAAAGTAAGGATATTAATACAAAACAGCAAAGATTTCTGCGCATGTAAGTTCCATGCTACATCTTCATTTTGAAAAGAATACAAAAAGCCAAAAGCAGCTACTGTTGTTATGAAAATAAAACTACAAGAGTCCTGGAGCGAATTAGTCGAGAATTTCTCATATAATGGCACTAAGTAATATAGTAGTGAAGTCTCTTTGCTGTGTTTGTTTTTACTTGTAATGTTTACATGTCAACATTTGTACGTCTATACAACTGTAAGGTTATCTGTTTCCCATTGTGATATTAAACCACACATTTTCACCCAAAAATGAACCTCATCTTAGCTGGCGTGTCTCGTTTCATCTTCCCGCGATATGAAATTTTCACAGGTCTGTCTTTGTTGAGGAATAGAAATGTTACGGCTGAAGAGATGGTTTGGTATAGATGTAGATTTGAATGATGATGTGGCTGCCGGCATAAACGATGGGGATGTATCTAGTGCCTTAATCTTCAGATATTCTGTATCTGGCGAGTCGCTGCCCTCCACAGTTTGACATTTAGAGCGCGGAATTCCCCGTTCTCCTATCGTTCTGGCGTCCAAGTCTGATTGGTCAGGTTGTGAATCGTAACTAGTTTGTGATAAAGGTGCAGGAAGCACAACTGGGTCGTCAGCAGTGCTGTTTAGACATACAACATGTTTACTGGAACAGAACTGCGTCAAATATATTACACCGTTTACCTTTACAAGAGAGTATTAAGAGTGAAAGAAGGGGAGGGAGATAGAGAGAGAATGAGAGACGCAGTGTTTGAGAAACTGTGAACAATGTAAACTGTGAAAATCGGAATAATTTCAGGGAAATAGGACAGTGTTGTAAAGCTGTTGCAATAACATAAATACGCCATGATCGAAGAGCAGTGTAGAATCTGCACTCACTGAAAAGAGACCATTTAGTTTATAAAGCAGAAGAGAAAATACATAGCGGATTGACCTAAATAAAGACAAAGAGATTAACGAGATTCCCCTGAACTCTTCCTCCTGCAAACCCGTTACAGAATGCAGAACAACCTACAAAACTGTGTCTTCAAACTTACAATAATCGTTTCATACCCTAACTCAACTGCGGTTCAAAACCTCGCCAGGGGCCCCCGTTCCT
Organism: Onchidella celtica; assembly: GCA_963931925.1. Classification (NCBI taxonomy): domain Eukaryota; kingdom Metazoa; phylum Mollusca; class Gastropoda; order Systellommatophora; family Onchidiidae; genus Onchidella; species Onchidella celtica. The sequence goes on from OZ007583.1 coordinate 28,664,630, forward strand.
GAGCCCAGCCAAGGGAAACTACTGCAAATTTCCGCGGCACGATGCCATGCCAGAGTCCCCGGGAAAGTGTTCAGAAAATGTCAAAGTTGAACCCAACATATGGGAACGCCAGAAAGGACAGTAAGCTTGCTCGAATTAATTATTTATCGCTGAAACAGCCACTGAGGATTTGTTGGCAACGAACGAGGAACGGGGCTTAAAAAACATCAACCTCCCTCCTTCCAAAAATTCCTCTCAAAACGCAGTCATAACTCATGCATTGGGTGTTCCAATGAATAGCAAAGAGCTTGTAATAGTTCGAGCTGAACATGTCCATGCTTGTAGCGTTGATAACACCAAAAAGTCAAAGCGCATTCCATGATTCAGATTCTGAGATGATAACATTCGAGGTGTTGAATACATCATTAAATTTTTCCATTTTCCTATTGCACAAAGCAGCTAGGGTTGACCAGACTCAATGTCAAAACGTTTCCCATGATTCAACTTCAATATCTAGAAGTTGCGCACATCATTAATTTGTTGCAGTGTCCTATTGCCAAAAAAAGTCCAAAATGTCCATGGAAGCAGGAGGGCCTGACTGGTTCAGTAATGGGTTTTCAAAGAGTTAAACAAAGAAACTGTCCGAAACTTGCGCATCTACAGTTTGAAGTAAGTGACCTACAAATTGAAAATACACATATGGGATAATATGCTAATTTATATTCGACATAAAATTCATGCAACTGAATATTGACCTTGAAGTTCACATTACAATACACCCATATGACTTTAATTAATCACATTTCTCCTCCCTTGTATCTCTCTGTATTTGTGTATGGAGGATTCTCCGGTTGGAAGAAGTAACAATTTAAAAATATTAAGATGTTCTGGATGTCTACGGAGCTTCCCAAATTTTGTTTTTTCCATAGCAGTATTAAGAAAAGAACGTCACAAGCAAAAAAACGCATCTATTGGATTTCCATCTTGCCTGCGTGATATGTTGTTACTCTTTTGAAGATGAAAGGTAAAGCAGAGTATCAGAAATCTCCAGCAGTGGAAAATCTGGAAGAAGCCCAGTTGTGGTTTCATATAAGCTTTAAAGAAAAAATGTGGGCAATTTTGACAACGTCTTACTTTGAGGAAAAGAGAAATACAGAGATCTCTAGCTTCTGATGACGGAAGCAAAATGCCGAAGTTAGAAAGTGTTTGTAATAAATCATTGAACGAACACAAAATACTGACCAACAGATTCTGTTAGAAGGCGAAAACACAGCTTTAACATAGACCTGAAATATACATGTGGGTTCAGGCACATTTGCGCTCCCAGGGCTATTACTCAGTCGTGACAAATGCACCGATTAAGTCCCTTGATTGTCAGTAATTTCCTCTTGCTTCCCTTGTTGGCGGCCATGATTGCTCGCTACGGATGTTTTATTTCTTTTTTTTTTAATTTCTCGCTCGACAGCTACTACAATTTGAGCATGTACAACCACTTTGCAACCGCTGAAAATGGTGGTGTATTTTTGTACATCTATGAATATCTGTGAGGGCAGAAAAGTCGAGCACACGGCTTCAACATAGCCGCCTGAACTCAACAAAGTCGCAAACATTGGCTGGTATCTGCAACATGAGCATACAAAGTAACAGGACGAGTGTAAAGTCATACAACGTGTAACAAGCCGACAAACCATTCCAGGGCGGAGATATTCTTAAATAAAGCATTGGTTAGAATTATCATATTGATCATTTATCCACTTTCAGTGAGAGATATAGACATAAGAATGTAAAAGGAATGAATTCAACTTTTAAATAAACGACAACAGAAGGAAAAAAATGGAAGCCATGAACCTACAGATATCAGAGATACGAGCATGGTACAGAAGTCGGCAGAGCAATAAACACCGGAAGTAGGTAATGAGGATACAAAGATGGCGGATGCGGCGAGGTGGCGCCACCGAATCTGGTGACACGATACCTGAGCGCTTCCATCCGATGGATGAGTTGTTGTTCCTGATGCAGTGAAACTCAGACAGGCACACTGAACGCTGTAAAACTTCAAATATTCATCCAAAATCCACGGGGGAAAATAGAAACTTTCAGTATTCGAATTTATCCTAATCCATATTATGATTGTCCTCGGCCTGTTCAGACTCGCTCTCCGTTAGATAACAAACACATCCCTCATTTATTGATAAATATCAGGCCAAAAATATAGACTCACTTAAAGACAGTTATAACGCGGTCAAAGGGAAAACTAGATGTTCGTGCCATCTTGCTGTTGCTGAATACAACTGGAAAAACAAAATATCATCTTAATGTTACTATTTGACGGACCATGCTTGCAGTTTGCTTGTTTTAAAGCAAGTCCTGTCTTCCCAAAGTATAAGTATGAGATTATTGTGAAACAGGACTACAGAAAATAGAATACAAATGATACAGTTCATTCAGACATTGTTGACCATTTAGACATCTCTTTACTCAAGACAAGAAGACAAATACGCATAGGTATAGAGGAGGGGGCAGAGGGAGGGATGATGAAAGAGACTTTGAATTATCCTGACGCCTGTGAAAGAGAATGATGACATAAGAAAGTTGGCGACTTGCCAGAGGTAAGAGCACGGAGGGAAACCACAGACCTATGGTTCCAAAACTTGCCAATGATCTAAACAAGGAAGCGCTGAGAGCTTCCGTCATTGGGAAAAACGGTATAATAAAAGTTTTACGGTAAATGTTCCAGGTCTTGTTCCACAGTTTGGCTGGGTGTCAAAAAGGAAAACGCCCATATTAACGGGAATGGGAAACCCCAAGATCCTTGTTTCGCAGCTAGAAACACGCTTACATACACCACATAATTGCGCTTGTAGTCGCAATATAATTTGTTTTTGCACTCATGAGATCTTTCTCCTTCTTTTGAGCAGAGTAAAATCATTTTTTAGAAACGAATAACGGAGACAAATAATTACAACAGTTGCTAGGGATTTAGAAAAACCCGCCATTATAAAATTCCATTTTTCATAATTTTTTGAAACACACACTGCCCCAATTCGCATGGCTGAATGGAGACAATTTTGGCACACGGGGCATCAGATAATATTAAAATTCAAGCTATTTGAAAATACGATGCTATGGTAGGGCATTCTACACAAGGGAATCTATACAAATTAAACATGGAGCAAAACAATTCAGACACAGTGATATTAAAACAGTAGGGTAGCATTTTTTTCTAAAGAAATCTAATATTTTAATGTTTGTATTTATTTTGATTTCTGAACTTATGATAACGACGTTAAAAATAAGATTATAAACGAAAAATTAACTGAGATGAAAGAAATTAAAATATTTCTAATACATTCAGTTTAAGGTCGACATTTACAAAATTCTGGCATACTCCCGCAAAGAAGCAAATAATCATATCATAATTATATTATAATCACTTCTATTTTCTCATTACATACCAGCTACAATTTTGACATTATCGATAGAAACTTAAACAATGATATTTTTGACGATGAAAATGGCAATGATCAAGTTCAAAAAGATGATATAATTAACAGTTCAGTCACGTCCACTCTACTGATGAAGAAATGAATGGTAGAGACAAAGAAAATGATGATCAAAGAGACGGGAATTAATGAAAAAAATCTTAATTAATCTGCACTCGGTGTTTCATCATACATCATTATAATCATTACCTGAAGTCAATGGAAGCCATCGTGAGATCATACATATTCCAATGCCGAGGTCCCCTAGTCAGGTGTAGTTTGCAAAATGTTATGATATCCTCAAGTTTAATCTTCTCAGTTATGTAGCACGCAGAATGTGCAATTTAATGAATCTATCTGGCAGGTTTAATGATATTACTCTTTTCACAATCAGCCAGTGATGCCTTGAAGGAGAGTAACTAATCACGAAATCGGCGTTATATATTAATGAATGTTTGTTTTGCAGATTTATCGCGGCAGTTTTTCAGTGTCGGTTAATAAGTAAAATTGTAAAGATGACACTCTAGTTATAACTGAAACATAAACAGCTTTACTTTAATCCCTACTACTAACTCAGTTATATCTATATTATTAGTAGCAGAAGTATGACAATTTTCATCTTTTCATTTTCTCCCTTACAAACTATATGTCCCAGCTTATCAAAATTCAAATACAAGCTTTATTATATTGTACAAGTTTCATAATATAATTTATTTTTGTGGTAAGAGGTTTATGTGTTATTACTGGTGAGAATTATAGAATAAATGTTAAATTATTTTGTTAGTTTCCTTTCATATCAATCTACACTGGGCAAAAGTTCACATATTTATTATATATTTTCATTTCAGGTTTTCATTTATTTATTTATTTATTTATTTATTTATTTATTTATCTTTTTATTTATTTATTTATTTATTTATTTATCTATTTATTTATTTATCTATTTATTTATTTATTTATGTATTTATTTATTTATTTATTTATTTATTTATCTATTTATTCATTTATCTATTTAATTATGTTATTTTTTATTTATTTATTTATCTATCTACTGTTTTACCTACTTTTTAAATTTATATAACCTATTTTACCTATTTCTAATCTTTGTGTTTATCTTTTTGTATAGTTTGTTCATTTATCCGGTTTCTTTATATACATACCATACTTATTTATTAATTTACTTATTTATATTTATTTATTTACTTATTATTTTTTTTTTATTGTTTATTATTTTCTATTTGTTTATTTATTTATTTATTTTACTTATTTATGTACTTTTTATTTATTTACTCATTTGTTTCTTCATTTTTTCTTTTCTTTTCTTCTTTACATAATTATTTTATATAATTATTTCTCTGCTTTCATTCACTAACTGTCTGACTAACTGATAAATTTCATCAATTACCAGGTCTTTAATATGTTTCCGTTATTATAACAAAAGATCGTCTAGTTCAAACTTCATGTTCATACTTTACTGGGAGTTTAATAGGTTGTACTATTAATTTTTAAAATCATTCACAGCATTTGTCTATATCTCTGAGGTTTTGGAAGAAAATGACCATTTGAATTTAACTGTATTATAGTTATATCATACTAGTGTATTAGATCACTATGATTATTATCATTAATGTCAATAATAAAACCCTGAAATAAAATTGTTAATGAACTAAATTACCACTCTAATCCAGATACAAACGAGGGGCATCACAGTTATCAATAGGGACGGCGATGGGAATGGATAATTTATTTCCAGTTTCTACCCTTCCTGGAAGAGATTCTATCCTCTTATACCAATCTAGGGTACATATTTTGTTGTGTCGATATGTAGATTTGTACACTTTAAACACCAAGCAATTATTATCATTTATTCTGTTTATTATCAATATCTAAATTATAGAATTAATAAAACTTCTTAAAATTAAATGAAATACCACTTTGTTTTCTGCGCTTTTCTATGGATAAATACAATATTTTTTTGCCCTAAAATGCACTAAAACATTACATGCTGCTCTTTGGGAAGTTACTGAATAATGAACAAACTCTTAATTCACAGCAATAATGAATGCGGTTTATGTAGTCAATATCAAAAAATAACATGACTGCCTCCGAGATGATAATTTTTGTATACACGTAATGATAAATAAGAAATGCTGTGATATTTATCCATTATTTATAATTGTTTGCTTTGAGTGAGTTGGACTGTGACTGTGTAAATTTTTCACCATGTGTTTCTTTGGTGTAGTCATAAAAGGAAACAGAAAATGTACATGTACACGTGTGTTTTTGTGGGATTTGCTCTGTATTTATTTCATTGTGGTGAACAATGGTTGTTTTTTTTTGGTAATGTTACGGAAAATTGTGTTTATTTTTGAAGAATTTATTTATTTATTCCTTTATTTAGTTTAACAATATATTTATTTATTTAAATATTTACTTTATTTCACTCATGTTATTTGTTTATTTATTTATTATTTATTTATTTATTATCTATTCATTTTTATTTATATATTTGTCTATTCATTTCATGATTTATTTATTTATTTACTCATTTATTTATCCATTTATTTATTTATTTATCTCTGTTTCCAAAATCTTATTACGTTTTCTACAGTCTCCAAACTATTGGTTATTTTCTCTGCTGACAAGGCTATTTGCTTGTATTTATGGGCCTTTTTTTTTTTCAGATTCACCAAATAATTAAAAAGCAAAAATATACTTTCGACATTTTCCTGGGTGACTTTTTTTCTTTTTTTTTTTCAAAACGTCCAGATGGATTGTTTTGACTTAAAGTGCTTACAAGTTACACATTTCTCTTTAAATTATACATTAAACATTATCCCTATAGCATTATTTCGTCAGTATTTATAGAACAACAGCAGTGAATACTTTAAGAAATATAGCACTGTAGAATAAACGTGTATTGCCAGTTTCGTATATTATACTCTAATTTTTCATGGATGTAAGAGTAAGAGAAACCCATTGGTGAAACTCATAACGTGATGTGATAGCATTGGCAAGCAAATGTTTACTTAGTAAAGTATATTTTTAACAATAAGGCAGTCCTTTTTTTTTTCATGACTGATAAGTATGCTTACAGTATCTCACAAATGATTCATTTGAGCGAAACGTTTCTACTTTTGCTTGTTTTATGTTCAGTTTAAAACTTATTTTATCCATTATCAAATGATTTCAGCTTTCTAATCTTCTCTATGAACTCAAGCAATGAACGTAGATTGTTGAGCTGTTTCTAGTTTAGTTTGATACCATACTCTGCACGTCCAAATCTATTCACAGTGTAACAGTATTCTCTAATTTGAAGTAAACGCAACTGTTGAATTAAGTAAACCTCTACCACGATGACGTCACACGCGTCTTAGCGTTTAGTTTAGGTATATAGTTCTAAGAAATCAAAGAAATAGCTCACATTTCACAGCCGTTAAAACTCCGATCTTCGTGTAGAAATGACTTCGAGGAAAAATGAACTATTTGATGTGGTAATCCCGAAAAACTGAAAATTGGGAAAACAATACTTCAAGACTGGATAGCGAGGAAGGAACAGCACAAATTGAGTCGATGAATGTAGGAAATAGTAAAACACCAGACAGAGGGGGCAGTACTTATGGAAATGACTAGAAATGGGAGAGCCGCAACTATAATGGCAAGAAAAGGGCATGGACTTTATTTCCAAAGGTTTGAAAATATCACCATGTATTGTATGACATTTCATTCACCTTTAGCCGAGCTCAGAGCTAGATGCATCAGTTGTAGCAGGGGGCTTATGCTGCAGCCAGTGGAGGTCTACTAAAGCTTTGTTCCAAAGCTCAGGTCCATATCGATACCCACCGATAAAGAACATTGTTAGGTTTAAATAATGTCCAACAACAGTATCGACTTTCAGATATTAACAAACTCCGCCCTTTATCCTTCCTCCCAGTTACATGTACGGGAATCGACGGTGAGACATTGCGTACGCAAAAGTTTAACCACTCTAAATTAAATTTAGAAACATTTGTTAAGAAAAAATAACAAAATTTGAAACCCAGACTTATTTTTGTGCGTCTCATGATAAAGAATCCCGCAAAAAAGTACTAGGTATCGTTGCAGCATGAGCAAAATGAATCCGGAAGTGGCGGTAATCGTGTTTCCGAGTATGGGGACCTTCAGAGGCACACAGAACCATTGCCAGCTGATACATAGAACATTATACAGGCCAATAGAAATTGGAACCCCGGATTTCTTGAAATATCAGCCTGGCATTTTCCAGCATGGTTTTCCTCGACACCAGTTAACCGCTACAGGTCCTCGTTGAACCCTCGGCGGATATCGGGGGCCGTTAGCAAAGGTTGTATGTAATCAACAGGAATATTTCTCCCGCCTTGAAAGGGTTGTGGACTGGCGGTGGCTTTTAAAAGGGCGTGGTGTGGAATGGTGTAGTGGAGCACTGGAGAACGGGGGGCAGGAATGGTGGTGGTGGTGGTGCAAAAATGGAAGGTTTTTGCTTGAGAAAGAACAGCTGGACCAAAGCAATACAATCGTTACAGGGGAAAATAGCGAAAGCAAGATTTCTTGACGTATCAGAACTACGGAACAGTCCTTTATAAAAACTAAAGATTTGTAAAATCTGAGTTATTATCCTCCTCTCTCATACTAACTTTTCCATAACTTTCCAGATGCTTCTTAACTTCACCTTTTACTGTCCTTTCACAAGAACAGTTATGATGTATCGCAAATAAAAAATACTAATAATGACAGATGTCAATTGAAATAAATTAAAAGAAATGTCCGAATAGGAAACAAAACTATAAGAACCTTGCTCCAAGAGATAATTTATCAGACACGTTTCGTTTCAGTCACAAAAAAGAAACACACACAAAAACAACGCATTATATAGCTTGCGTTTAAAAACGCTTCCACCATTTTCATTTCAGAGATTTCAAATATTTACTTGCAGCCCAAAGTAATGGAAGCAAATACGAAAAAATAGACCAGAGAGTCAGAGAAGTCTATGAAATGGCAGGGGAGAAAAAGACATTCGTGGGTATGGGGGTATCACAGCTTCCAAAACGTACAAAAATTATTACACTTATAACATTATTATTACATTCGTTCACACCAACGCAGAAAAAAAAAGACAGATAAATGAAAAAAGAACAAGCAAAAAAACAGGACCCCTCCTACTCTCCCCCCACCTACACACACACACATACACTCACATACACACATGCACTTTCAGGACAGCCCAAAAACTGAACCAGAATGTGACAGCTGGCAGGCTGCACCACCACCAAAGTGATCCCCACGATCAAATAGACGGCAGCTCTAAGTAACTGGCAAATTACGGGATTATTGTCAGTAATTGCTAACTCATTATATGTAAATATAATGTACAATTATGATAATATTTTGGAAGGTTGGGGGGCAGGGAGGATATGGAACTCGTCTCTTTCACAGAAGCAGAACAAAAGATTTCGTTTGTGTGATCTGGTGAAACTTGCGAACCTCAAAAAAACATACTCATATTCAGTCATAATACAATCTTTTAAACATTCCACATCCCCACAAAACACAGACGTATAGGAACATACATATTTCGTATTTTGGTAAAAGTTGATAAAACAACAACAAACAAACAATAAAATTACTAGCTGCCTTAGGCTGGAGTCACACTGAGACAAGCCGTTTTATGTCAATTCTCAGTGTGCGAAGTCTCTCTTCGTCCCGCAAAACTGGCTCAAGACAATTTTTGACGCCTCCGAACTATAAAGAGACAAACTTGTTTTAGTCTCGCCAGTGCGCAGGGCCCCACTTAACTCCATAGTCCACAATCATGTTAAACTAAAACCGAAACAAACATAGACTCGAGTCAATGTGCCACCAGCCTCAGGGCACATCTTCTTGCACCGGGCATAGATCTACTTCTTTTCTTAATGTGTGTTTTGTTGTTTAATTTATGTAGAGAATATACGGTAAGGATGTTATACACAATATTAATAAGGCGGATTACACTGACCTGGAGCTATGCTATCCCAAAGTTGGTTCCGCGTTATTTCCCTTTGGAAATTAAATCATTCTTGTCTGGTTTAATTATCTGCCTTGAAGGAAGTTGTTTGTTGTTGTTTTTTTCATTCAATGGTGATTTTTTTTTTTTCAGTATGACTTTGCCAGGTAGGCCAAAGCTTGAATTTCATGCCAGTTGGAGTTCGTCTCAATAATTAAGAAAACTGCAGTATGATACGACGGCGATGACAGCATGCTGTTCTTAATGTATTGCTCCTTGTATTGATTAGTCCTTTAAAACGGTTAATTAAACGCAAATATTGATCTCTCTCTCTCTCTCTCTCTCTCTCTCTCTCTCTCTCTTTCTCTCTGTCTGGCTCTCATCCCCTCTCTTCCCTTCTTCTCTCTCTCCTCTTTCTTTCTCCCATCTCTCCCTTCTCCTCTCTCTCGTTCACTCTCTCTCTCTCTCTCTCTCTATCTCTCTTCTCTTTCTTTTCCCCACTCTCGCTTTATATATGTCTCTATCTAACGCTCTCTCTGTCTCTCTTCTTCCCCCCCTACCCCCCCCCCCCGCCATCTCACCGGGGATAGGGGAAACGTAAAAATTATGATTAATTAATAATAATAATAATAATAATAAAGTTCATTTATATAGCGCATATCCAAAGATGCTCTATGCGCTTTACAAAACATGCAGAAACAGACAAATCTCATTCCTAGCAACTGACAACACACACAAAGACACACACACACGCACAAACACTATCTCTCCCTCCTGTCTCTCTCTCTCTCTCTCTCCTTCACACACACGCACAAAACACCAATACATATCAGACTACACATCAAAGTGTTTTCTGAAGAGATAGGTTTTCACTTCAGATCTAAAAAGTGCCTCGCTTTCTATATTTCGAATATTTGGTGGTAAGGAGTTCCATATAGCTGGTGCGCACACAGAAAACGCTCTCTCTCCAAATTTTTTTGTTTTAGCAAATTTAGATTCTAGTAGTTTTTTATCAGAAGATCTTAATGCTCTAGATGGTTTATACGGATGAATAAAGTTTATAAGATAAAGAGGAGCATTGTTGTACTGACATTTGTGGCATAACACTGCAATTTTAAAATCTATCCTTGCCTTTACAGGGAGCCAATGAAGACCAATAAGCAAAGGTGTAACATGTTCTCTTCTGCGTTGTTTAAGTATTAATCGAGCAGCATTGTTTTGAATTCTCTGAAGTTTGCTACTTTGTTCTGCTGGAAGGTTTTTAAGAAGAGAGTTGCAATAGTCGAGACGAGAAAAAATGAAGGATGAAACCAAAAATTACACTACGTTTCGTTCAACTGTTTGTTTTTTTTCATTAAACATAATAATATCTCCTCCTTTGTTTGTGTGTTCAGTTTAAAAATCTTCTTCAGTGTGGCTAGCTGTTTCTTCTTGCTTCCCCTTCAGCCTGGGGTAATAAATGCTCAACGTTTATGTCTTAATCTTGCTCGTTGTTGATAATACCCTATTGCCATTGTTGTTATTGTTGCCATAGCAACAAGCCGAGTCTATGAGGAAAGTGGTGGGGGGGGGGGGGGAGGAAATACAACTCAATTTTTCATAATTTTCATCCTCGACCTAAGAATTTCAGAAATCAGCTGTGAACTCGTGATAGCTCGAGTTCTTGCTTAGAGGCTTCTTAGACACAAAACTGCGTGTATAACCCTAAGGCTAAGTCAAGTCTATTTCGCGTCCATTTTTAACTCAGTGCGTGGGGTCTGTCTTTCCACCAGCCGAACCAAAGCCGTTTTGACACGCCCCAGAATTAGTGAGACAGACTTGTTCCGATCTGTTTAGTGCTCGAGGTTCAGTTTACCTCAGTAGTCCAGATCTCCCACTGAAACAGAAGCAAAACGGTCTTGACTTGGTTCGTCGCAAGTCAGACCTCCCACTGAAACAGAGGCAAAACGGTCTTGACTTAGTTCGTCGCAAGTCAGATCTCCCACTGAAACAGAAGCAAAACGGTCTTGACTTAGTTCGTCGCAAGTCAGATCTCCCACTGGAACAGAGGCAAAACGGTCTTGACTTAGTTCGTCGCCAGCCTTAACATTCGCCGTACGTCGCTAAAATCTACTGGGAGACACGGTGGTCTAGAGGTAAGGTGCTCGCTTCTCATGCCGAGGGTACCGGGTCCAAATCCCCGTCGGTGCAGGCATGTTGGGATTTGGAATTTTTCTCATATTTTCCTGTCCCCGATCCTATGGATAAGGGCGGAAAATTCGGAGGGCCCGTGTGCACGTTGTGCACCTTAAAGACACCTTGGCAGCTGGAAATCGAAAAGAGCAGGCCAAATAGGCCGCTGCCCGGGCAAATTCTTTTTTAAAAAACCCGAATCCCTACCACAACAAGAAAAATAAAAAGAAGAAAAATGAGATGTAAATACCAAGGACAGCGAAACCTCCTAAAACAAAGAGCTAAACACGCTATAATCTATACATGGCGCACGTCGTGGTGTCTAATCGGCACTGCACTCTTAAAGAACAATTTATTGGATTTGAAAGTATATCTGTTAGACCCCACTGCAAACGATAGTGTTAAACAAGTGAATCATACAACTCGCTCTTGTAGCAGGCCTACTAATGATTCTACTAAGTTATGCTCCATTTCACTAGGCGTCTTAATGAAGCGTCTCCCGCTACATAGTCACCGCGCAGTCTCCAACGCGGGGATTTGGTGGACCAGAAGCCATAACGCCGCTTATCGGGCCCGGTCCAGAAACCGCACAACATGGCTCCTCGGGCCAAACACTGACCTGGGCCATTGAGTGACCAACGGCTATCTGATCCCACGTCCCCTGCTTTCCCTTTGTTGTGGGTCTCAGTTGTCTTCATTATATTGTTTTTTCTGTTTTTCCCCAGGGCGCCGAGCGGGATTTTTTTCCCTTGTCTGATCCTTTTTTTTTCTCCTCCTCCGTGTTAAGGATGGGAATGACGCCAGTGATTTCTTTTCTTTTCTTTTCTTCTGCTTTTTATTTCATTCATATTTTCTTCATTATTCTTAATACGGTAATCATTTTCCTCGACGTCTTCTTTTTCGTCTTTATCTGTTTCTTGGCTCCCATTGTTAATCTTTCTCATTTTCGTCAGCTATACTTGCTATCGTTTTCTCACAGTTCTTTCTCTTGTTAACCTGTTTTATTTTAAATTTTCGTTCTCTCTCTCTCTCTCTCTCTCTCTCTCTCTCTCTCTCTCTCTCTCTCTCTCTCTCTCTCTCTCTCTCTCTCTCTCTCTCTCTCTCTCTCTTTCTTGCCTTTCTCCCTCCAATATTTTTTTTTTACTTTCTCCGGCTCTTAAAAAAAAAAGACAAAAAGAAAAAGGAATTGGATAAACAAGTAGTTCGTACATGGCCAAACAATAGTGCTGGCTTCTGGAGGGGCAAAAAGAGCGTGAAAGACAGAAAAAGAAGACCAAAAATAAATGGAAACTGAATAACATAATGAGAGAAGAGGAAAGAACTACTAAGGCCCCAGACATTCAGTCTCCATCTTTCACACATTCTGCCCTTCCCTCCACTGTTTTCCCGTTCCGTTTTTTATTATCTTCGCACGAGACCTAGCAACGGCGCAAAGTGACATCACATGTGTGCGCATTTACAAAAATGCGCTGACAAAAGAAACGAAAGAAAAGACGGAATATGAATGGCAAGTGCAAGAAAAAAACAACCAAGTCAAACCAGAAACGAGAAACTAAAAATTATTAATATCAATAATTAAAAGGAATTGTTTGTCACTAATTTTGCCTGTTCTCTCAACGGTATTAGAGTTGTGTTTTTGGCAATTGGTTTTTGACACAAGAGCCTAGACTTTTTAAATGAAATTTAACACTCTATTTTTTTTGCTTTCACTGTTTCTTTTTCTTTTAGTCCATTATCCAATAACAGATTGTCATGCAACCCGACAACAATCTCCATCATTTTTTTCCCAGTATCATTATAATTTTCAAGTACCACAATATTGTGGTGTACACTGCTTTGATACTTCCTTTACTATTTCTGTTATAGTCTACATTGTCTTATTTAGGTCTAAATGTCTACGATATCGCTCAAGATATTTAATGAAGGGTATTTAGTAGAATCTTACTATAATTGAGCTAGAGGGTGAACATGTAAGCAGCTAAAACTTCGCGAGCATGCGATAAAAAAAATGATGAAACTTGGTGTACTGCATCAATTTGTGACGAAGAGTTACGTGGACACATTCATTTTGGACAAAAATCAGTTATTTTGTTTAATGTTATTTATTTATTTACAAATTTTTTGAGCCACGAAAACAGAGATGCATTTCCGTCGAGCAGAATCGAAATGTTTGATAGGAAATTTCGTTTTTCCCGAGCCCTGGATCTTCACTAGTAAGATAATATAATATACGTACACAAACACGTTTAAAGCCAAGCGCACAGTAGCCGATTTTGACCGGCCAGCTAGTTGGTTGGTGACATCACGACATTGAGTTTCAAAGAGACCGACTAGTTGGATCTCATTCAAATTCAATGTCGTGACGTCACCATTACCTCCAATTAGTCGGCCGACCAAAATCGGCTAGTGCGCGCCGTTGTGGCCCAAAAGGGCTGTAAAACATTTCATTACTAAAATGCACGGGTTAGCGGGAGAAGGAGGCTGGTCTGAGCTATCTCAATACATATCTGATTACACGTTAGATCACTTGTGCTTTCAAACCCCAAGCCCCAGCCACCCCCCGCCCCCAAACCCCTACCCACCGGGCCGTCCATCAAGAATGCTGGCCTCGTGTCGACAATAACCACACCAGGATCACCATATGATGTCACTGCCAAAATTCATAAAGTTCCGGGGGTGAAAGGTTACAGGCGAGCAGACGCTCCTGGTCGCGTATAATGGATGGTCACCTGCCCATAGGGACATCGCGTTCACGTGACACGTTCCTCCTTAAAAATGGCGAACACGCGCCGCGCAAACGGTGCATCTTTTATTTGATTGGCTCAGGATTTAACATGGACGATTAAAGCGAGGGCACTGTGTTGATAATTCTAATGTCCAATTTATAAATTGCTGGATACAAACGCGTGCATTGGTTTTCCTTGCCTTTGTTGATAGCACTATCAATTTGTGAATCATTCAAGCCCTCCTGCTCCCCTTTCCAAACGATCAAATTCTTTCAGATCAACCGCTATGATAGCAATTATGTTATTTCTCTGAAAAGATAACGCGTCCTTATCATTTGAGTATTTGGCACAAAGTAGACCTATGCATTGTTTTTGGCATTCTTAAGGTTTTTGGAGAATTTGTATACCTTGATAATTAATATGATTTCGAGCTACATGTACCATTAACGACTCAGAGAAAACGAATGTGACAGAAACGAAGAATAATTATACAATAATATAAACTGTAGAACTATCATCTCCAGATCTTTCGAAAGTCAAGAGATAAATAAATACATTCGTGAATCAACTGGTAAATAAATACTTAGATAAATAAATAAATAAATAAGTATATAGGCTTAATAAATAAATAAATAAATAAATAAATAAGTAGCCCGTTATTTTGAAAGATTCAAGAATATTTTGTCTAGAAATAAACCAAGGTAAAACATCCTGAAGCCATGTAATTAAATTTGTCAGTGCCTTTATTGTCAAACCCTGACTGCCTGAACAAAGCCTGCATTCCCGTAACTTCTGAAAAATACAAAACTGGCTTAAATAATAACAGTCAGATAAAGAGATAAAATACACAAGTAATTATTTATCTAAAAAAAGTATTTGATGATAAGTTAAGAAATGGCACTTGATTGGGAATCAAGGTATCGTATTAGAAATAAGGAAGGAATGGGTGGTTGGTGGGTGCTCCTTGTAGGGTTAGGGTTAGGGTTAGGGTCTCCTTCTGTCCTATCATCTATACTATATATATTTGTGGACTTGAGATTTTTCGTTGCAAAAGGCTTCTGAACCACGCAATACTCAGACTTCAAATTTTATATGGTGCATCAGAATGGATGTAAGGGTGCACAGTTTTTAATAGAAGTCTCAAATCGGTGTAGTTTTTTTAATTGGAAATTTATTGTTTCGCCATCATTTAGATCTATTTCGAGTCATGGTTCGCCATTTTAAGGTTTCGTTATCACTTCCTGCGATGTGTTCACTATCAAACACACTAACCCGTGCGCAAATCATGCTGTTGTACGGGATGCGCAGGGTGTCAACTCACAAAGGCAGAGCAGTAAGACTTAGGCCTATTTAAAAACAAACAAACAAAAAATAAAAAAAAACAAATAGGAACAGGCCAGATGAAGCGTTAAGCAGGTCCATAATAGCCACCCAGAACTGAAACCAATATTCAAACCGATTTATCCCGGGCAGGGCCGGGGACCTCAGCTAGTTCTGTTATATACTGCTTATCGGCCTGCTTCTTTCTAGCACAAGATAGCGGTTATCTTGTCGACGTGTCGACTCAAACTCACAATTTATAATAAGGAACAATGGGCTCTGTTGAGGGTTAAGATGTGTCCCACAAATCTGCCCCCCCCCCCCCTGTGTCTTGTGCCTTTGTGAGAGTTTGTGCCCCTATTCAGATCAACAGGTCAAGAGATCATGGGTCATTGTATGCTTGGCTTGACCCACTGACGCGTGTCGCCGCCGGTATAGTACGAGAGGACTACGGTGAACATAAGGATGAGCCCCTGATGTGGGCCCTGCCCTGTCTGCTCATTTTGTCTCCACACCCAAAGTTTCATGACCTATTGACGGCTTGGGTTAATGAAGATTTTGTTGGTGACATCCTCACGTTCACAGTTAGGGGTCGCCGCCTGACCGTGCACGTGAAAATAAGTCCAAAACTAAAACAGTCATACCGGTGTTCTTAGAATGAAAATGCTTTCCGGTCATTAAAATAATAATTATTCACAAATAATTAATCAAAATTCAATGAATTCTTTGGTTTCTTTGTGTCAGATTCTTCACAGGAACCCTTATTTCCAGTTGTTTGAATTTTAAATCAATGTTATTTAAAATCATTCGGAGTTGTTAATTAAATCTAAGACAGTTCTGTCCTTGTTCTAGGAGAATAAGCTAATGTTTAGGTCTTTATTTCACATGCGCGGCCACGTCAACACAGCGATCGAGATTTGACGCGAGTGCGCGCGTGTTTGGCGGTAACCAGTTAAATGCTCACTAGGATTTATCAGCGCATAATTGTGGTAGAAATAATGGTACATTTGTTGTGCAGAGATGGAAAGTGGCGGTTTGTGTGCGCCGTGCGGGCATAGTAATCGCTGGTGACAGTAGTTATTATTATAGCTGGTGGTTGTCGTTGCGATGGCTGCTGCGGTGGCGGCGGCGGTGGCAGTGGTGTTATGGAATAGGTTGCTGCTGCGACTGACTGCGGTGTGGGTGATTATATCGGCGTGGGTGGATTCAGGGTGTGGCTTGGTAAGAGTTGGCACGTGACGTGGCACGTGAATAATGCATGTGGGCGGGTCTACACAAAGCGGTTAATGTGTAGATGAGTAATACATACAGCGCTAACATGAACGGTTAGATAAACTTGGTAGGTAATCGCTATGACGACCCAGACAGATAGGTAGATAGATAGATAGATAGATAGATAGATAGATAGATAGATAGATAGATAGATAGATAGATAGATAGATAGATAGAGAGATAGATAGATAGATAGATTGATAGATAGATAGATAGATAGATAGATAGGTTGATAGATAGATAGATAGATAGATAGATAGATAGATAGATAGATAGATAGATAGATAGATAGATAGATAGATAGATTGATAGATAGATAGATTGATTGATAGATAGATAGATAGATAGATAGATAGATAGATAGATAGATAGTAGATAGATAGATAGATAGATAGATAGATAGATAGATAGATAGATAGATAGATAGATAGATAGATAGATAGATAGATAGATAGATAGATAGATAGATAGAGAGATAGATTGATATATAGATAGATAGATAGATAGATAGATAGATAGATAGATAGATAGATAGATAGATAGATAGATAGATAGATAGATAGATAGATAGATAGATTGATAGATAGATAGATAGATAGATAGATAGATAGACAGACAGACAGACAGACAAATAGATAAACAGATCGACAGGCAGATAGACAGACAGACAGATAGATAGATAGATAGATAGATAGATAGATAGATAGATAGATAGATAGATAGATAGATAGATAGATAGATAGATAGATAGATAGATAGATAGATAGAAAGATAGATAGATAGAAAGATAAATAGATAGATAGATAGATAGATAGATAGATAGATAGATAGATAGATAGATAGATAGATAGATAGATAGATAGATAGATAGATAGATAGATAGATAGATAGATGGATAGACAGACAGACAGACAGACAGACAAAGGCAGAAAGATAGACAGACAGGCAAGCAGGCAGGCAGACAGACAGACAGACAGACAGACAGATGGATAGATAGATAGACAGATAGATAGATAGGTAGATAATGTTAGACTAACAGTCGGCTATGGCAGTATACGATTCTGTCAAATTTAGGCAAGGCAAGGGAAACAACAATAAAATCTGTTGCGTAATTTGTTATCTACCCTCTTGGGCAGACTATGGAAAGTTTATAAAGAACTCGTTGGTTACCTTGTGTATTCTTATTTCTGGTGTGCTTAAGCTTTAGAAGTTCAGCACTCTATTCCATCCCCTACCCGCTGCCTCCTTAAAAAATGATATGATTCTCTAGCCTTACCGTGAGAGTTTGCAGTGGTAGTTGAGGTAGCGTCTTGGTCGTTCGATTGGTAGATCGTATTGGTGTAGGGATTTACGTACATTCCAGCCTTACTGAAGGGCTGCTGGTTCCAATATGGGCTGCCCTGTGGCGCGCATGTTATGGTCCATCATGGCGAGAAACGAGAGATCCCACATGTCTCCATTTTACATTAGCTTCACACAAATCCCTGAATTTAATTAATATTCATTTTTATCTCTGTTTCAATTGCTTTCCATGATCGGTACTACACATAATACTAAGTTTCTAAACTGAATGTCCGGTTAACGTTTTTAAATTATGACTGGTTCTACGCTATAACTATTTCAAAATATTACATTTCTCTATTTGGTGAATCCACGATGATCTTTTATGCATTTCAACGTTATGTGTGTTGACTTTCAAATCCTGCACAGTTTACAGAATTCCGCACGGGCAAAACACCTGCAATATCAGTGCACAACGCAAAATGACAGAGCATCATAAAATAAATGACAAAATATACTCCGATACGAAGAGATAAATTCACAATGTAAAAAAAGAAGAAAGAAAAGTTACGAATATAGTGATTTTAAAAAAATTTTAGTCAATGATTAATTTTTCCAAGCCAATAGTTTCAAAAGTCAAATCTTTCTGGAATGTGTTCAAAAATACAAAGTATTTCGCGCAGTGGACAAAACAGTTAGTAGAAAAACAATATAATGACATATAATTTTTTCTAGATAGTCCCTAAACCATGCATGCCAAAGAAATGCGCACATTGTATGTGATTCACTGAATATCACATGTTTTTTCTAAATCACGAGAACAAATCACAGATTTCGCATGCGTGACAAGGTAATTCTACGCTCAACAATAAAGCTCGGCAAAATTACATAAACACAAGGAAACATGTCTCAGCCTTGTATTTTCCCCACAACTTGTTAGCTTTAGGACCGTCTTGTTAGCGGAAAATACCGTAGAACCTCGAGCAATGGTGATGCAAGGACGTCAGCAAATGTCACAATGTCACCAATGCCAGAACAATATCGCAATACAAGAATGTTACAGCACTGATTCAGGTTGTTGTTTTTTTTGCATAATGCTTACGTAACAACGAAAATTTAGCAGATGACTGCACTTTCTTCATTAGTACTACCCGTAATTCTGAGAGTTTTACGGTACACAAATGAGTCTGTCGCGAGAAAACAAGTGGCCCATCTTTAAAAAAGGTAAAAAAAAAAAATGTACCGTGTTGAAGTTTACACATGGTGGCGCAAGGACGTCCTAAAAATACACGTAACTCAGTGTTCATATCCCTGGAGTCGTCCCCCTCCTCTATTCCCTACCCCGCCCTCCGGTCTTTTTTTGGGGAGTTTGTTTTAAAGTTGTTCCCCCCTTTGTGTGACGGAATGTCCAAGGGAATACTAATTAGCTAGATGGACCTGTGCGAAATTTGGAAGACGTACTAGCAGAGGTGGAATCTGGGGTTTTGTTTCGTTTCGTATCCGTTTCTACTTTTACCAGTATTCGTTTTTTATCAGTTTAGAGAGTGCTGTTATTAATTGATATTATGTAAAAACTAAAATGTTGGAAACCCCGAGAACAGTTGAGATACAAAAGGAGTGTGTATGTACACAGTGACAGGCGGGTAACTGAGTATGTCAGAATAAAAACTTACAAACATGTATCGAAATAACGAAACAAATTTTAATAACAACGACTGCTATAGAAAGATATTATAATCTATGACGATGAAGGCAACATGCTGTCTAAAAATGTTACGGGGGGAAGGGGGTTGGGGGCATGTACAGAAATAACAATGAATATTAATTTCAGAGTAATAGTGGAAGGACACCGTGTCCGTTTGCAGTGCGGGGTCTAAGAAAGTTTCGTAACTCGATCTCTGCACAGTTACTGGACTTTTAATGGCTGAAGAATCCTTAGTCATCTAGTCGTGCACAATGACTTACGATTTTGAACACACGATTTGAGGTCTTTATTTTAGGAGGTTCGCTGCCCTTGGCATTTACACCTCACTTTACTTGTTTTATTATTTCTTGTTCTGGCGGGGGGGGGGGGGGGGGAGAGATGATATGGATAAATTTTAATCTATTAATTTCAATTTTGCCCGGGCAGCGGCCTTTCGGCCTGCTCTTTACGATTTCCAACTGCCAAGGTATCTTTAACGTGCGCAACGTGCACACGGGCCCTCCGAATTTTTCGTCCTTATCCGAGAAGACTAGGTACTCGATCCTACCCCCCAATAGGACCAGGGACTTGAAAATATGAGAAAAATCCAATTTCCAAGAACTACTCGATCCTACCCCCCAATAGGACCAGGGACTTGAAAATATGAGTGACAAGGTGGTCTAGAGGCAAGGTGCTCGCCTCTCATGCCAAGGGTCCAGGGTTCTAAACCCGGGCAGTGCAGGGATGTTGGAAAGTGGATTTTTCTCATTTTGAACACACGTTAATAATATGTTCCATTTAAACACTTTTGTACATTGTCTACGTAAGTAACTGTATTCTGCATAGATGTGAGATTACGTATTTCTGCATTTTTTTAAATTCTAGGGTATGAAATTATCTGTACCCTCCCCCCCCCCTCCCTCCTTTTTTTTTTAACGTATTGATTGGTTTTTGTTGTTATTTAGAAGGGGAGATCATGCACATCATAACACCGCCCCACCTGCTCGGTGCTGTCCCCTTGTAAACCAGCAACTGCCCGCTAGAAAAGTAAACAAGATGCTCTTCGCTCGTTAGAATGGTCGGAATTCGACGGCTTCACTTGGAAGGCCCCACTTGGGAAGACCTGAATTTTTGTAACTAGGCAAACAATAATTAAAGAAAGAATTTAGAACCCAATCGCTCGTCTTTGAAGAAGTAGCAAAAGGTACGTATGGGCGCCAGTTACCAAGGTCCGTGGGAGCTTACTGCGCATTTGGGAAAAACTGTGCACTCTTGAGGTTCTCCCTATGTTCTGTTACATTAGGATATGCTGTCGGCGACATTCCCTCTCTAATCCCGGGGATTTGGAAGAAAATCTCTTCTACTTAGAGTAAAATCGACGTTTCAAGAAATAAAAGTGCTTTATTTTGCGTTCTGTTTTTAGCCGCTGTCGTGGTCACTCGGTACAAGCCATTATAGATAGATGTGTGCCGTGTTTCCGCCAAGGTTCATTACCATGTTATCTCATGTAATATACCTTTCACTGAGTTTATGTTTTATTGAGTTATGCTATGTTTGCGTATAGATGCATAAGGTGTGTGTACCACGACATGTGCTCTTGAACGCTTTGTGAAATAGAATTTCCCTTACGGGAAAATAAAGTGATTCTTATCTTATCTTATTTTATCTTATCTATCTTATCTTACCTTCCAGGGAAAAAAAGTAAAGAAACTCTCTCTCATTCTCTGTGACTTCTTAATGGTTCTACCCTCGACACTGTTCTCGATGTCTGAATTCATATTTGATGGGGATTTTCCTTATATTGTTTGGTATTACTTTTCCATGTTATTCTTTAGTGTTGCTTTTCCATGTTACTCTTTAGCATTACTTTTCCATGTTACTCTTTAGTATTAATTTTCCATGTTACTCTTTGGTATCACTCTTCCATGTTACTTTTTATTATTACTTTTCCATGTTCCTCTTTAGTATTACTTTTCCATGTTACTCTTTAATAGTACTTTTCCATGTTACTCTTTCCACTGGTGGCGCATTTGGCCAACTGTTTTGGGACTGTTTTGACTCAGTGAGCGAGGTCCCTCATTCCCCCAGCTGATTCAAGACAGTCTTGACCCCCCCCCCCCGAATTAATGAGACATCTTTATCTTTCTCACTTGTTCCTACCCCTCCCACGCCCAACCCTTCACTCATTCAAACACATCCATTCTTTCTTTCGGTTTTCACCTGGTGATGAAAGCCCAGACTCAGAGCCTGTGCTATTGGAAACAACAAGACCAAACGTAGGACAAGACTCAGAGAATGCCTGGTTGCTGATTAACGTTTCTATGGAAGACAGAAAGGTTTCCACACACTAAACCACGGGATTCTCGGGAGGAGATTTAGCATAGGGAAATTTATGGAAAATCAAACGTGCAATTTTATCTGTTTTTTTCTACATTTTTTTGTATTAGCCAAAGGAAGCAAAAACAATACAGAATATCAAAGAGAACAAATGCGCATTAAACAAAACCATTTCCGAGGATACGAGAAGTCAGTCTATTGTGATGACAAGTTAACAGTTAATGTGAAAATATTGCGAGTAAGATGCACAATAAGCTGTGTAGTAATGAGAATTATTCTTTGATCTTTAAGTGGATTAAAAATAATAAGTTCATCTGACAGATTGAAAGGCAGACATTGTGGAACTTAAAGACAGACGAAACAATAGGGAGCGTGGGGCATAGATAGATAGATAGATAGATAGATAGATAGATAGATAAATAGATAGATAGATAGATAGATAGATAGACAGACAGACAGACAGACAGACAGACAGACAGACAGACAGACAGACAGACAGACAGACAGATAGATAGATAGATAGATAGATAGATAGATAGATAGATAGATAGATAGATAGATAGATAGATAGATAGATAGATAGATAGATAGATAGATAGATAAATCGTTTCCTCATCAAAATCTTTTAATACTAAAAAACTGCAAAGTTGGAGCGATGATGATGGAGATAAAAAAGACGATTGTTTTCTAACACGGCGGATGATGACGGAGAAAAAAAAATCAGAGTGCAAATCGAGACGAAGACAGGCAGTGAATCTTTGATTCTCTTCCCCTGCTCGCGGCCCAGTTGGCACCAGTTTCATGGAAGATCTAAAGAACTACCTTCCCTGTGCACACGTGAATCAAATTTTTACTTTGTATTGAGAATAAACAGTGGCGGGTATTCCCGGATCGGCCAAATCTCATTCTTGCACCGTGAGTGCTAATGAACACCAGAATGTGCATCTTGTGAAGGTACGTGGCGAGAACTCCCTCGTCAGCCAGCGCTGCCAACTTTCGAATACGGCTCTCAGGGAGTTTGAGTTTCAGTTCGGGGAAACCGGTCATACCGTGCAAAGGAGAAGCAAGACAATAGACAGAATATAGTAGACTGATAGGACAGAAAAAAAACCTTATCAGAAGCCCCACTAACCGCCCGCGGGTTACAAGGATGCAAGACAAGCGCAAGAAAGAATTCTATATTATTTTAATATTACTGCCATCTTACCGGGGACAGTAAATTTTTCTAGAAATGACAGGTTTGGAACAAATAAATTAGAATTTCATTGACAGAAAAGTAAACTCAAACTTTATTGCGGTTGGCTAACATTAAGATTAAATTCAAATGCGCCTAGAAAATTGTCAAAATGAAGGTTTTGTCTCTGTATTCGATACTGTCTAGGAAATTTGTGTTTCACTCATATTCCTTGGACACTTAAAAGATAATGAATTTGAGAATCTTACTTTTAAAGAACTTTCATTTTAGTAGCCATTTTTATCTCTGAAAACGTATTATAAGACTAAGTAGACTCGATTCCAGTATCGATTCAAACCATCTACCGCGGCGGTTATCTCCGGGAGACAATAGGGTTGTTTATATTTACGTCGATAAAGAAGAGAAAGAAAGCAAGGAGAGGGTGAATGAAAGCGCAAGTTTGGTTCAGGAGAAGGGGGTGGAAAGGACAAGAGGAATGCCAAGGATGAGGTGAAGTTGGCAGAGATTCGCCAATCAGATTCAGATACAGAAATACTCAGATGAAATATGAACACATGCGTCAACCACGACACGATTGGTGGGCTTGTAGTTTTAAAACCTACTGCACTCTTTGAACTGACCATTCCAGATCCAGTTTTCTTTTATTAATAGTTTTTTTTTTAAAAATATAATTATCGTCGGTATTTTCTATATTGCTGTATATATTTTTGCTTTTTCGAGAAAATGAGGACTCCAAGTTTGAAGAGTTGTGTAAAATCAAGGTTTTGTTCAATAGGCTTTAAAATAGAAAGCTGTATGAAAATGCATTCGAAATATACACCCATATGACACGTACATTTAATAAAATTAGGAGTGAGAGAACCACTTTCGTGACAAACCTTCAAAATCGGCAAAATGTTGCATACAGCATCATGGCAAACACCCCTCGATATGTGGGGTGGGTAGCTGGGATTGCGGGGGAGAAGGACGCATGCACTTAGATTTTTGGGTGCGGTAATGGAAGGAAAAAAACAACCCTGTTCTACTTGATATGTATTCTTTATCCTAAATACGATACTATAAAATACTGGCTCTGTATCAATAGAAATAATAAAATTCCTTCAAAAATATTATAGAATATTTAGCAATTGAAAATTGGCACCTTCAGTTGTGCAAATAAAATTTTGCGGTTTCACCATAGGGACAGCAATATGACTATTTGCCATGATAACGTTTCAAATGAGATTAAGAAACATGCAGACCGTTACGCTGGCTTTGTTTATAACGTTCGCAATAATTTATTATTTAGGCACAGCTTTCTCATTTAAGTGGAATCTTTTGTCTATTGCCAGCTGACTACCAGACATTCGCAAGTGCTGGTGACCCGGGCTGACCCTAGTGTATTTACTACCGGGGACGCTGCTAGGCATAATCAGTGGCCTGTGCAGATTAGAGGACGCGTGATTGGTCGAGAATCAGTTGACCCTCGACCCACAAGTGCTCGAGCCCATTAAATGTATCAGATACGTGTATTTTATTGGCCTCGTGTGGTTATTAAGACAAAGAACGGTTTATGGGTGTTTGTATTTGCCTTGCCTGCGTGATAAATTTCACACATATACTGATGCCCACTATCATGTCTGGGGATACCTATAGCCTCAAGATATACTTTCTAGTTCTGAAAAGCATTCATTATCAATGTTAAAGAACCGCTTGTGTTCAATTTGTTACACAGTATATAAGCGATGTCGGTTTTTGCGTTTTTTGTTGTTGTTGTTTTTTAAAGACCCAAAATTTGACATTAAAATTTTCGGAATGGTACCTTCAAAACAAATTATAATATATATTTATATAAAAAATGCAGTGTAATTCATGATGAACTTATCAAAACGAACCCATTTCAACAAGGACCAGCTCGTGATCTATATTTGTTTCTTTGAATCCTGCTCATTTTAAGAATAAATCATCAATGTCACTTGAACTCAAGATGGAACTCCGAAGGCTCTCAAGACAAATTTAATGTAGGTTCGTGTGGTCCTATCGTGACTGTTTGGGTATAAGTCGATAATCCAGATATTTTGTGTATCCTACGTTTTTACAAGTAATGAATTGTTGGTTTTACTGTTTCCCATCTCTCACTCTATCTATCTATCTATCTATCTATCTAGAAACATGAAATGGAAATGATGAAGGGGGTGCAAAAAATAATAATGATGAAAAGACTAGCTAGTGACGATCGTGACAATGTCTCTAATGCTGGTGACCGTAATGTAGTGCTACACACTACATGGCATTGTCCTCCCGAACATGTTAGTCTAAAAAAAACCAAACTAATAATAATAAAAATGCACTGAGTAACACTTTCTATGACAATGCCATGAGTAAACAAATTTCACGCAAGAACATAAATATGAGTCATGAGTAACGCAACAGGCACAAAGACACCGTGCACGGCTTTTCTCTGGAGGTACAGGACCCGTTAGTGAGGCTTGGCCTGACATGTTTTTACTTCTGTCTTATGTATCCTCAGGGACCCCTGCCACTCTCTGACACTCCCATTTTTCTTCTCCATCTCACCCCTTTTCTCTTCTCTTACACTCTTTTAGCTTTGAATCGTGCCCCCGACTTGCAATTATTTGTTTTTCTCTCGATTGGAGTTTTTTAAACTCTGATCTATCTATCTATCTATCTATCTATCTATCTATCTATCTATCTATCTATCTATCTATCTATCTATCTATCTATCTATCTATCTATCTATCTATCTATCTATCTATCTATCTGTCTGTCTGTCTGTCTGTCTATCTATCTATCTATCTATCTATCTATCTATCTATCTATCTATCTATCTATCTATCTGTCTGTCTGTCTGTCTGTCTCTCTGTCTCTCTGTCTATCTATCTATCTATCTATCTATCTATCTATCTATCTATCTATCTATCTATCTATCTATCTATCTATCTATCTATCTATCTGTCTATCTATCCACGAATACCCGCCCTAATCCCACGTCCGCTCTTTTTCTTTCTTTGCGCCTTTGAAGAGTAATTTTTGGTCTATTTAACAACACTGTTTTCCATATTCCACGTTTTTAATCCACCTGCCATCCAAATCTTGAATTTCCCCACATATATATATAAAAAGCGAAAACATCTCTTTCTATTCTCATCTTTCTCATCTCATACCGGATTTCAAAACACGGCCATATTGTTTACACATCCCGAGTCTCCGGTTACCATGGATTCGCAGGATACTGTGGCCGGTTTATTTTCACGTGACGCGTGTTATCGTGTTCACGTCACGCGAGATGTTAGCCTTGCAACGAGACCCGGGTAATTTCTTGTGTCTGAGGCGTGTGTTTCCCGTGCAAACAAAAACAGTAAGGGACAGGGTTGAGTAGCCACGGAGATAACAATAATGCAGGCATCCGTTCGTTCCGAGGTAATGAGGGCTGACTGTGGTAATGCGTTGAGCAATTAATATAATTTATCCACGAGGCAATAACAAATAAATTCTAAACCAAATGATCTCATCTTTTCTAATCCACCCCCTGCGCCTTCTTCTTCCCTTATCTATAGGTAGATAATGGTCATGATATTGTTTGTTAGTGTTTTTCTGTTCTTGCTTTTTAGCTTATTCCAACGTACAGAGGCAAATGAGAGGAGAGGACCAGTGTCCATAATGAAAATGATCTGGTTTGTATAATTGTATAATAATAATTTAAGGGGATCAGATTCAGAGAGATAAGGAAAGAGTAATAAAGAGACCAAAGAAGACATAATATCCTTGAAAAAAATCTTCAGCAGTCTAAATAGACCCTAATGGGTGGTCACAGGTTCTCATCCTTAACCCCGTTCTACATTTCTCGCCGTGAAAAACAAAAACAAAACAAAAACTTTTGTTTTTATCAGCGAGGACGACACGTTTATTATTTCTTGCCACCTCCTGAAAAAAATTCTCGGGGAATCTCGCGGGATGAACCGGAAACAGGTTGAGAATTTGCGGGAAAACACAATGGTCCAAGGCAAGGCAAACACAATGGCTGTGCCCACGCAGCAGGGATTTATAGCAGCGTATTTGTGTAGTACGCACGAGAACTTCTGCGTTTACTTCATTCTTATTTTCTCTAGAGGGCTGGGTAAAGAAAAAAAAAATGCTTCTCTTTCTGCCTATGTCTGTCTTTCTCTTTCTCTCTCTCTGTTTCCCATCTCTCACTCTATCTATCTATCTATCTATCTATCTATCTATCTATCTATCTATCTATCTATCTATCTATCTATCTATCTATCTATCTATCTTCCATCTATCTGTCTGTCTGTCTGTCTGTTTGTCTGTCTGTCTGTCTGTCTATCTATCTATCTATTTATCTGTCTATCTGACTGTCTGTCTCTCTCTGTCTCTCTCTCTGTCTCACTCTGTCTGTCTGTCTGTCTGTCTGTCTGTGTCTCTCTCTCCCCCCCCCCCTTTTAACCAGTAAACCATACTCTGATAAACCAAGACTGGGAAATGGCATATCTATCTGTGAGGCCAAGAGGAGATAACCCTGAACCACCGTGTGCATATGCTACATGTTTCAGGGTGTAACCTTTGACACATTTCGAGCGCTTTTATATTCCCATAAGAGCCGTAGAGGTACCTTTTTTTTTATGATATACTAACGCAGAGCGACTTTTTGTCACTCATAACCTTTCGGTCCACAGCTTACGAAACAAAAATGCAAGAATTCGTCATTAAAATCGGGCCTAAATGAAAGACTGAATTACTGAGAAAATCCCTCAAAAGGGGAAAACTTTCCCTAGAAATTGAGATTTGCGCATAAAATGAAAGACCAGCCATTTTTCTTCACAGAACATTTTTTTTTTTAAATCGTCTTAGAAAATTAATGTTTTATTTTGATTTGTTTAAATAGATACAAATATTTTGTATTTTATATGCCTTTTTACCTAAGTATTACGGATCGGAACCGCAGATACAGAAGGCGTGCGTAGTTTTGAAATATGCACGGGGTATTTAAAAATACAACATACACACACACTATGGCAATGAAAAGTTAGAGGTTGCTACAAGAACAATGCAGTGAAAACAGCGTTGCCCACAGGAAATAAGAACAAACTATCGGATGACAGTTTCTGAAGTGCAGACCATCTTCATGTCAAGTGGCAGCGACGCCACTGCCAGGAAAAACACAACAGAGTTTCTATCTCTGAACACAAGGCGTTTAAGGGTTTGCCATTAGTCATATTCTGACATGCCAAAGTGGCGGAACTCGGAAATTGCGGTTCAATTTAAAACCATATTGACGTGAAAAACGAAGAAAATTGTTTGGAACTATAATGCCAATTATTTTTTTATTTTTTTTAAAAAAAAAATAAAAATTAAAAACAAAACAAAAATCGTCGGCATCAATTTATTTGAGTTAAAATGTAACAGAATTTGTATGATGGTGATGATTATGAAATTTTGTGTTCTGCCTGAAATTCTGACGATGTATTACATGGACACATCAATTTGGGGCAAATTTGGTCTTGAACTTCCTTTGAATCAACTAGTAATAATGACAACAACAACAATTAAAATACCAATATGACAATAATAATAATAACAATAATAATAATAATTATAATAATATATAATAATAATAATAATAATAATAATAATAAAAAGTTGGTGATTCGGAAATAGTTTCCGGAGTAATAAAATTATAGGACATATTTTATATATATATAATCTATATTTTTTTTATATATATATATATATAAAAATATAGAACTAATAAGCGTGCGAGTCAGTAGCGCCAAGGGCCTGTCTGTCCAAGAATGAACAGTTAGTATATTGCTTAATATTTCACAATTTGGCCCACATTATTTCACCTTGCCACGTGCCATTATCTTGACCCTGCCCTGACGAAAGGCAGTTTCGTCCAAGTTTCATGCCAAGGGTCCCGGGTTCTAAACCCGGGCAGTGCAGGCATGTTGGAAAGTGGATTTTTCTCATATATTCAAGTCCCTGGTCCTATTGGGGGGTAGGATCGAGTAGTTCTTGGAAATGGGATTTTTCTCATATTTTCAAGTCCCTGGTCCTATTGGGGGGTAGGATCGAGTACCTAGTCTTCTCGGATAAGGACGAAAAAATTCGGAGGGCCTGTGTGCACGTTGCGCACGTTAAAGATACCTTGGCAGTTGGAAATCGTAAAGAGCAGGCCGAAAGGCCGCTGCCCGGGCAAAATTGAAATTAATAGATTAAAATTTATCCATATCATCTCCCCCCCCCCCCCCCCCCCCGCCAGAACAAGATATAATAAAACAAGTAAAGTGAGGTGTAAATGCCAAGGGCAGCGAACCTCCTAAAATAAAGACCTCAAATCAGACGAAAGGCAGTTTAAACTGTATCGTTCACGGCCGTAGTTTCTGGGAAATTATATTATCTCACTAATTCAAAGGCTGATTCTAGAGCTCAGAAACCAGTCTTTAATTTTCGCCATTAAATTGTGTGTTTTCATGTGTACGGAAATGGAAACGGCAAACGGAAACGTCAAGAACCCTTTAAGTAGTGAAATGGAAAGAATTTGTTCATACGAATACACAGTTTCCGTCCGTGCACATGGAAACACACTCTTTCTGTTTTAGTACTTGATGGATTTTTGACGTTTCCGTTGCCGGTTCTGTTTCCGCGCAAATGAAAACAGGGCTTTAGTATTTCTGACTTGTCTCCGTACTAAACTCAATTATTTAATCATGAACTTCACCCTCTCCCTTTTCTTTTTTTCTTTCTTTCATCTTCCGCCGATAGAAAAAAAAAATAAATTGTCACCGACCGTGCGAATGAGTAAAGACCGCATCTTCACAACGTCCGAATCCCCTCGATTCAACCTGTCTTCTATCGGTCCTTCCACCAGCACCCCCAACCCCACACACACATGCACAAACTTCCCCACTGCTAAACCGCAACAGCACTTCTAGCCAGTACCGTTAAGTTTTTCCCGGGACCTGCACCAGTGGTCAACAAACAGTGGTGGCTGCAGAAACAAACACAGAACCCGGGAGGTGGCTGGCTAAGAGAAATAATTTGAACAAGAATGAAAAATTAATTGGATTCCCTGTTTTATGTTTTTCTTTCGAGGCAGGGGACAGGGGCATCAGATATCAATTTTTGCATGCCCACCTTTTTTTCCTCTTTTCTTAGGGGTATTTAATTAAACTTGTAAAAAAAAAGTGAAGTAGACGGACCATTGACATTCGATATAAGCTAAGTAAGCATTGGTGAAGCATATAAAGACAACGTAGAAAATTTAATTTTCAATGAAAATGCCCAGTGCATACAGAAAAAAAAAGTCATAACTCCACGCCCAGTGGTGCAAGGCAAAGAAGATTTCAAAATGAAGCAGTTTCACTGATTTTCTTTTGTAAATATTCATAGAAACAATGCGAACTGAAAGAAAATTTTGAAGACGTGGTGCGATCTTGAAAAAAAAAAATGTATCAGTAACTTCCGCATAAAGGCTTTAGCGACAGCAATGAGTACAGAAAGTTTTCAATTGTGTTTTCTAAATAATAAGATAAAACGGATTTATAAAGACGAAGGTATAAGATACATGACCACAGCAGCTGTGGCTTGAAATGAAATTATGTCAGAACTACTGAAAAAGTTCAGCATCATTTTTCGTTCAGAATTTCACAAGAATTACTAAAGTGGCCAACAGCCACAGATGTTACACGGAGTACCATCGATAGCCATTTACAGTGAATGAAGAGAAGGAAGATAAGGAGAGATTGTGTGATATGAGATCTTTCATAATTATACTCGACTGAATCAGAAATTTCACAAAAATAATAATAGTCAGAATAGGCTCGACAAGGGATAAGTATACAAAGCACATACCGGAAGAACATCTGGTCTCTGGCTGTAAGGCCGGAGAAACTGACGCCAGCTCCGCGGTAAAGGATATCCGTGACGGACGTTGGTCTAACGTGGACACCGTCATCATAGTGTCTGTCCAAATCTTGGACCTACAAGCCGGCTTTATATGTTAGTATAAGCGCTGAGCGAGGAGGGTCTTTAGGTACTAGGGGGTTGTCCGAAGTTGTTATGTATACAAAAGCTTTGGGGAAATCCGTTGTTTTTCCTAGTGGCATGATGCCCTGATTTCTTCAGAAACACCACCAGTGGTCGCCTCCGGGCTAAAAGCTAGTCATGGTGTGGAGAAATCCTACAAAACAAATATTTTCTTTTCTTTTTCTTTTTCTTTTTTTTTTGAGGAAAGGGGGGCAAAATTATGTATTCTTGATTACGCGCTAGTCTTCCACCACTGAGACACCCCAGAGGTACGAAGACAACACAACGGAGTCAGAATGACCTGTTGGTCAATAAGGAATCTGATTTGTGTTTGTTTGCTAGTTGTTTTGTCATGATTTTGATGTAGCAGGTCACGAATCGCCAATGGTCACTTTAAATGTCAAGGTAGTGGCGGACAGGGTTTACCCTCGGAGGGGTGAGTGTGAGAATCAAGGGTAGCGCCCCAAAGATGGGTAGGGAAAAAGTAGGGGACAAACGAACTGGATTCTTTGAATTATTATGTTTGTTTTGTTGGTTTCGCGGTCTTTGTTCCATTTTTTTTTTTTTTACCAGCTCGAGACATGGTGAAAGAACGACAGAACCCGGCTGCTCTCAGTTTTGCCCTTATTTGGTCATATAGGAAATCTGGTTGTTGATTGGCTGGTCGTTTTATGTCTCCCAATTCCCATATTTTATTACGAAACAAAACAATGTTTATAAACAAAACATGTTTATGATTTCAGAAGGCATTATTCGTTCCATAGCTAAATGTTAAAACTAAATGGCCTTTGGCTGTTGCAATATTTGACATAGCTCATTAGTAATTCCACGAAAACACTTCAAAATAAAATGATGTAGTTACCCATCTGTGGTTTTAGTATTTTTTTGGTATTTTTATCGTGATGATGTTACGACTTCATTTTATAAGATAAGGTAAGATAAGATAAAAACCACTTCATTATCACACGAGGAAAATTCATTTTCAGGGCGTTCAAGATCACGTTTAAGACATACATATCTTACATATTTATTATTACATGAACATGTTATAACCAACAATAAGAAATGAGGTTCGATGGCATGGAACCTTAATAACATAATGATGGTACAGATGGTGCTAGAATGCGCTGTTGAAGCGAACTGCAGATGGTAAGACCGATCTTCTATGTCTTCCTAGGTAGTATTATTCTATTGCTCCATTCCCAAATGGAATGAAATTACAACATGAAACGTCATTTTATGACATGATACGGATCGGAACAAGATCGACTACAACTGACACCAGCTGAAATGCTGCAAGGCTAGAGTTGGTACAGGGAAAGGAAATTAGCTCATTAACCCTAATGGACAAACAATATGCTCTGGCTGGCGCCTGACAACTCCAGTGGATCTGGACCCCTTTAGCATTATTGTCATCATACAAAGTCGTGCTAAAGAGACACGGGCTCTTGTTATCTCCTCATAGCCTAGATTCAACTTTATGAATCTCCAGGCAAAGAAATCGTGAAACTAGTTCAATTGTTTCCCATTCGTTATTGTAATTCAGTGATTTTATTTTGAGATGAAACTTGGAACTGGTAATTATTCTGATGACTTATTCTGTCTCATGGGATCGTTCGTGTTGTGAGTGATTGGTTGAATTGTAAATTATCTATCTGTAATCTATCTATCTATCTATCTATCTATCTATCTATCTATCTATCTATCTATCTATCTATCTATCTATCTATCTATCTATCTATCTATCTATCTATCTATCTATCTATCTATCTATCTATCTATCTATCTATCTATCTATCTATCTATCTATCTATCTATCTATCTATCTATCTATCTATCTATCTATCTATCTATCTATCTATCTATCTATCTATCCATCTATCTATCTATCTGCCTGTTTGTCTGTCTGTCTGTCTATCCATCTATTTATCTGTCTGTCTGTCTGCCCATCTGTTTATCCATTTCATTTCTGTTTTTAATATGTGTTCACACCCCATCATTAAGAAAGTTATACAAGAATCCGATTCCCCCGGTCACAACATGCTTAACTAATCCCCAAGCCTAACCGTTGTTTTCAAACTAATTTATTAATAAGGTTCCTCCTAACCACCATCATTCTCTACCCCCAGGACAAAGATATGATGATGAAATGATCCTTATTATCAACTTTGATATTTGGCCAGGCCCTCTGTCTCTCACCCAGGACATTGGCACGTTTGGACGCTGTCCGAAGACCTCCCTGAGGCCACGGGAGAATACAATTAGTTCAAAATGCCACGCTGCAAAGCACAGCGGAGTTCTTCTATCGAATCTCAGGCATTAGGTTTTAAACTATCGGTCAATGCTCTTTGTCATTTCACACACACAAGGAAGTAATTTGTGTGACTGTAGTAAAGCTGCCCTTGTTGTGATGTTTGTGTTTACAAACAACATTGGGAAGTTTGATATTTTGCGAGGTTAAAGTTAGCGAGAAACTGATGCTCTGCGAGTTGCACTTGAAAGGGCAGAGAAAAATGTGGCGTTTTTTGTGCGGTTTTGTTTAGTTCCTTTGTTCTGTTCTACTGTAACGTTAGTGCACGATATCTCTGTTAAAAGTTGAGACTTGTTATTTACAGTGACATTATTCTCAGCAGCTTAAAATAAGGAACACGTATTTTCCCACAACCAAGAATGTTTCTTAAGAAAACAGTGCAAAATAACTTCATTAAAAGATAATGAATAACATTTGTATTTTATAATAATATATCAGGACTGGTCAAACTGCTGATCGTGAGCCACATGCAGCTCTTTGAAATATGTTTGCCGACAATTAATATCATTAAAAATACCCATTGTTTCGTTTACCCTGTGAATTCTGTTTTTTTTTTTTTTTTTAATTTCTTACTGGAATGCAAATTCGCACGTATCTCTTAAATGTTTCCGTAGTTCATTACCGTACTTAACACGGTTTGGTAAAGTTAAAAAAATCATTCAAGATTTTGAAAATATTTGGTGCGTATGTGGACTTTGCAATTACTGAAACGAATACAAATTACCAGTTTCATAAACGGCATACATGAGTAAATATTATATTGCTGCATAAATCTTTTTCTTAATATTTATATACAATTTTTGTCAAAAAATGTGTATGTAGCAATAAAAACGTGTGTGTAAATTTTGTTCATATCTTGTAGCTCTCGAACATCTGAAGTTTATTGTATGTGGCTCTTACATGAAACATTATTTTGGCCACCCCTGTTATATGGTAAAGAGATATTTTATATTATATTGTACGCTTTTAATACACTGTTGTTTAAGGATGATGCCAAACCAAAAAACTGGATAACTTTTTCTTTTAAGTATCAAACTCTTTATTGAAATTCTCCCTTGGTCTCGGGCAGTTAAGATGATAATAATTTTCTTGTTCGTCTCGGTCGATTTAAGTTTGTTCTGGTGCGTTTGTAAGTATTGATTGAGACAACATTTATGTATGGGGAGAGATATAATACACTGTTGGCTTTGTAATTATATGGGTAATTATATGTGTCTGTACGTGTGGGTGTTAGTTTGTGTGGGAGTAGGTGGAGAGGGGGTAGATAGAGAGAAACTGAGAGAGAACGATAGAAAAAGAGGAGGCGAGAGAGAGAAAGAGAGAGAGCGAGTGAAAGAGAGAGAGACAGAGAAAGAACGAGAGTGGGAGAGAGTGAACGAGAGAAAGAGAGACAGGCAGACAGACAGACGAACACACAGATAGGTAGATAGATAAATAAATAGACAGACAGATAGACAGACGGACAGGCAGGCAGGCAGGCAGACACGCAGGCAGATAGATAGATAGATAGATAGATAGATAGATAGATAGATAGATAGATAGATGGATAGATATATAGATAGATAGATAGATAGATAGATAGATAGATAGATAGATAGATAGATAGATAGATAGATAGATAGATAGATAGATAGATAGATAGATAGATAGATAGATAGATAGATAGATAGATAGATAGATAGATGGATAGATATATAGATAGATAGATAGATAGATAGATAGATAGATAGATAGGTAGGTAGGTAGGTGGGTAGGTAGGTAGGTAGGGAGATAGATAGATAGATAGATAGACAGATGAGGGAGGAGAACATAATATAAGAAAGGACAGGAAAGACATGATACCATCTTTAATAACAAAATGTCCAGCTTTTTTAAAGCACACACGAAATTAATATAGGCAGCCAGTACAGAGGATTCTGGAAACAAATACTCCGTGGTAAGCATAAAATATTTACTGGTGAGTGCAGCAGGAGAAATGAAACGCTTTGCATAAAATCTAGATAAAGTGAAAGAATATTTGGGTGAATGGGTAAGGGAATGAATAAATGTGTAAGCGAGTGAAAACGTGAACAAGTGAATGTGTTAGTGAAGGAATATGTAATCAAGTGAAAAAAAAAAGAGAGTGGATAAGTGTATCAGCGATAGAATGAGTGAGCGTAAGTGAATGAATAAATGAATGAGAGAAGGGCAAAAAGAGAGGAAAGTAATAAAACAGTACAAGATTAGTTTGTTTCTATGTCAGG
Source organism: Onchidella celtica (assembly GCA_963931925.1). Taxonomy (NCBI): domain Eukaryota; kingdom Metazoa; phylum Mollusca; class Gastropoda; order Systellommatophora; family Onchidiidae; genus Onchidella; species Onchidella celtica. Next base: position 28,700,661 of record OZ007583.1, read on the forward strand.
GGACACAATTCTTGGGAGGCACATAATTTAGTCACCCATTTTCGGGGTTATTTCCCCTCGAACGCCGTCGCCATTGGCACTGACAAAGCCACCACACACGGGCCAAATGGCTGTTCTTTCTCATTACGACTATACCCTTTTGTCTTTGCCATTTTGCGCACTTCTAAAAGACAGTATTTTACCTTCCCTTTCCCCCTTCCCCCGACAAGAAAAAATCCTTCCCCGAAAGAAAAAAAAGGGAGGCGGGGGGGAATATTATTATCATAAGGATTCCTAAGAACATTAAAAGAATCGTTTTTGTTGGGTTTTTTTTTTTTCCTGTTAATATTCTTTGTTCTTATTTAGATCTATATGGAATATTATTGAAATTTTAAAAAGAAAAATTTCAGTATCTCAATCGTTAATTGCACACACAATTTCCCTTCTACCCATCCCTTTATCTTAAAATTATGTCATGCCCAACTGTCTGCCGCCTCCACCACCCCCACGCGATCACACACACACACACACACACACCCGCACCCGCACCCACACACACACACACACACCTCATAGTGTATTCACAAACCACACCTTGTTATTATTTATATTTTTTCCATACAACTTCGTAACACAGGTAAATTACCTTTGTTCCAGGGCGCCTTCTATCCAGCACTCCCACTCTCGATCATCCTCTTCACACACCCTTATCTTATTCATCCCTAGCCTTTACTCCTCTCCTTCTTCCTTCCCTCCCTTCCTCCACCTTCATTCAAAGCTCCTCCCTCCCACTAACATCCCCAACTCCCAACTCCTCTTTCACCTTGTATCTCAGCCACTCTTGGCTATTACTAAGACTTCTTCACCCTTCCCCTCCCCCTTTCCCTTCCCAAGTGAGGCAATCACTTAGGCTTGTAACCGAGGCTATGAGTAGGGGGGCTCGCTCCTCATACATCCCGCCACAACATCAAAAGTTACTCTTGAAGACGAACGGAGGAACTAACGAGACGATGAGACGACAATGGAAAGAAGCGTGGCATCGATTACTGCAAGTGTGACAATGGACAGTATTAGAATGGGTCGATGTTGACAAAGCCTAGCGATCACACGCCAGTGCATGCAAATAATGGATTTTTTCCCCAGGATGGGCGATTACTACGTTGGTTTTGACTACCTGGGCCCGATATAGTAACATGGGTTTATGATCATAACGTAACGTATTCACATAGACACAAGCACACGCGTATACGAAAACTTGTGACGTCCGTTGTCAGTTGCGACCGAGCTAATTTTTATTTTCCTACACGTACTAGGTTTCCGACGGAAACGTGTTTAATTTTCTGAAATGAAACTATAATTCTACAAAAATTCGTTTGGTGTCATGTAATCAACGGCGTTTAATTTTATTTCAGAATACAGGTAAGCTTAGTTTGTTTCGAGGAATTGGAGTCGAATACGCTCGCAGTAAACGATACCAGTTCACCCGCCCTGTGCTTACCAAATGAAGCGAAATATTCCCAAGAATCATAGATCTGTTTATTCACGCAATTCTCCACGCTCACTCACAGCTAACAGCTACGCACACTTATTATTGTGCCGTCACTGGTGTGTAAAATCTTTGTTCAGTGCCAGGCCAAATCGGTTCAAGAGCGCTTATGCGCACGGTTGAGCACCGAGGGATGGCGTTACACGACGAGAAAAGCCTCTAATCAGTAATCTTAAGAATTATATTGGCGCGCACTTGTTGTTAGGAAATAATGCTCTACGTGGGAACTTGTAACCGCGGAAGCCTAGCGATGTTCTTGGAGTATGAACCTTAAAATGTAGGCACAGCACAAGGAGGGAGAAAGAGAGGCAGACAGAGAAAGACAACATGACAGAGTGGACAAGCATGGAACTCGGTGACTCCCAGAGACGGTCAGAGGACCAAGGGCGGTGGAAAGATCTGGTTACGAGGTCACCCGTGGCGCCACAAATGGTCATTCGGACGTACGGGATAGACCAGACACGGCGAGACCTAATTCTATACATAATAAATATCTGTTCCATTTCATTGTAGACATGAACCAAAATGCATCTGTATCCTGCCATTCCTCTCAAATTTGCATTAAAAAAAAAAAATTGTTGTTTCTACTTTAACACTACAAAATAAATAAACTGGGATATTCGCAGAGTAAAATTTAAAGACAGTAGTGAACGTAACAATGATGTCGCCGATAATGGCTTTGATGAGAACAACAATGCTGTGGGTATAATGATGAAGCATTTACAATGGTTTACACAGGGCACCATGAAAAAGAAGGAGCCAAAAACAATGGAAACAAAAAATAATGAAAGACAAACATGATCATATTACTAAATGGCGTAACAGGAAATGTCCTGCTTTTGTGGTCTGTGGACCGTGACTAGTCTCGTTCCGTGCTAGAAACAAGATCTCGATTTCCAGGGATATCATTGTACTGAACTTGAGACAATGCTTTTAAAACCCCGTGAGTAGACCCGGGGTGCATGGAACTAAGACGGAAGTGACGCCTGAAAAGGAGAGCCTATGGGTCTTGGGGAACTTCGGGGGGGGGGGGGGAGGAGGGGTATGAACAAGAGAAAACGCAGAAAGGAAGAAAGAGGGAGGGGAAAAAAACTGGGTGAGGGAATAAAAGAGAACGAATCATGGCGGGGTGGGAGAGAGGAGGAGGAGGAGGAGATTGGGAGGAAATCACAGGAACAGTAAATGAAGAGGAAGTGAAATACATGAAGGGGAAATGGAGGAGGAAGGAACGGATGGAGGCAGAAGAACATGGCAGAAAAAGAAGGCGAGAAGGGATAAGGGAAAAGAAATAAAACAGGAAAGTGCTAGGTTGACAGAGTAAGGCTGATTTGTATTTGTATTTGTAAACTACTTTAATCCCATTTGGGAAATTTGCCTTTGTGTCATTGCATCCAGTTACAACTGGAGCAGGCACGTCGTCGCCACAGTGCAGCGCCGGTCGGCGGGTTGTTGTTGTTTTGTTTTTTTTTGGAGGGGAGGGGGAGGAGGATGGGGTGGTAGGAATGAATTTTAGTTGATTTTGCCCGGGCAGCGGCCTGTACGGCCTGCTCTTTTCGATTTCCAACTGCCAGGGTATCTTTAACGTGCGCAACGTGCACACGGGCCCTCCAGATTTTTTCGTCCTTATCCGAGAAGGTTAGGTACTCGATCCTACCCCCCCCCCCCAATAGGATCAGGGACACGAAAATATGAGAAAAATCCCAAACTTCCAACATGCCTGCACCGGCCGGGTTTTGAACCCGGGACCCTTGGTATGAGAGGCAAGCACCTTGCCTCTAGACCACCTTGTCCCCCATCTTTGCGCACTTAGTCACGACTGTTTTGTCTCCGTTTTACTGTGAGATGTGAACTACGAAGTTACACGGGACCTCGCACACTTGCGAGACCAAAACAAGTCTACTCTGTCTCACTACTTCGGGCGCGACAAAACTGTCGTGAATCAGTTGGTGGAAGAGACACCTCGCATACTGAATCAAACACCAGACACAGAATAGAATTGACTCAGTGCCCCCACCAGCCATAGTGACAGGACCGTCGAAATTGGGGGAAGTATGGGGCCAGGGGGAAGAACAAAAGAAAAAATAACATATTAACAAGACAACAAGGGAAGAATGACTGCAATCTTCACAGCGTGGATCGGTGAATTCTGAACGAGATGGGATAAATTAGGAGTGGGGTGGGGTCGGGGTGAGGGGGTTGTGAAGCCGAAAACAAGAGACGCCCGAGCGAGATCAAACGGAGGCAGGAGGATGCAAGAATTAAACAAGAAACTATACAATGTAAATATTCACAAACCTACGATGTATAACAAACTCAGTAGATAGGAAAAGAGAGACAAAGTCTGCCGTGGGAGACGCAGAACATGAAGAACAATTAATGACAAAATGAGGAAAAAAACAACAACAGCAACAACAAACGACAGACAAAGAAGTCAGAATTCAGTGTTGATTGAGTCTTTGTCTTTCATAATAGATACGTCCCTTCTTTCGATCTTCTCATAATGGCATTCGTTGTACAGTCACAAGGGAGGGCTTTGCTGTTCGTTTTCTTTAAAATATCACTCTTTCATACATTCAAATCATCGGTTTTCACGTCCTCTAATCAATCATAGAATTGTTTTCGAAGATAAGACGGAATACACAGGCAATGGAGAGAACAATAGCTTTGTACAATTGACTTCGAAGTATGTTTTGACAAAGATGTGCGGTGAATCAAATCCCCCTTTGTCTTCATCACTTCATAAGTTATAACAGTGCAACTATTGAACTCTTACTGTTCCCCCATCACAGTGTCCTACCCATCGCCCCGGGGTTAATTCCACTCGTAGCTGTTTCGTTCGCTTTTCTAGATCTCTATCATTCATTTCGTCTGAGTGCATAAAAAAATCGACATGTTCCATCGAATATTAAGAATAATAATCATAATGAGACAATTAATTACTATCATTATTTTGATTATTCCGATTTGGAACCTTATTGAGCGGGTTCAACAGAGACTTTGTAAGGTTTTTACTCCAAGTTACTACATCAATCTCTGAGGGCCCTTGTATATTTGAGTGCCGTTGACTGCATGTGGTCTTTTGTGCTTGAGGGACGGAAGGAGGGATAAAAGGAGATACAAGGAGGAAAGAGAGGGAAGAGGAAAAGAAGAGGGAGAGAAGATGAAGGGAGAGGAGGTCCAGAAGGACGGCGAATGAGAGTGCGGAGAGAGGGAAATGGGTCTTATCTGGAACGACAGTGGGAAATGAAGAAACAAACGTTAAAGGTAAGTCGGGTTATCTATCTATCTATCTATCTATCTATCTATCTATCTATCTATCTATCTATCTATCTATCTATCTATCTATCTATCTATCTATCTATCTATCTATCTATCTATCTATCTATCTATCTATCTATTTTGCCCGCAAACTGAATTTGTATTCTCTGAGAACTGAAACTATAAGAAAGGCATAAAGAGGGAGGGAGGAAAGTTGAAAGATCACGACCATATGGTGGAGCAACAGAAGATTAAAGAGGAAAAACAGGCAGGGAAAACAGCCACCGGAAGTGCTTCTGTTTTCCCACAACTCCATCACAAGAGGCACAACTC
>OZ007583.1:28710776-28805776 GCA_963931925.1 Onchidella celtica
GTAGCAGTTGTTGTTGTTATAGCAGTAGTAGTAGTATTAGTTGTAATAGTAATAGTATTAGTAGTAGTAGTGGTAGTAGAAGTAGTAGTAGTAGTAGTTGTAGCATTAGTAGCAGCAGTAGTAGTAGCAGTAGTAGTCGTAGCAGCAGTAACAGTTTGTAATAGCAGTAGTAGCAGTAGTAGTAGCTGTAGTAAAAGTAGTAGTAGTAATAATAGATTGTGGTGTCTATTGCATGTAGCCGTCGCGTCTCGTTGATATTAATTTTGTCCCTTTGCATGAGGCTTACATGAGTCAGTTGTAGTAGCTTTTCTCCACGCAAGGAAGAAAGGGAAGATTTGATAGAGAAAATACAGGGAGTTTCTTCAAATTGTAGACAAAGAAATTTCATCCCGGACAAAAGACAGATTCATTCCCCGTCTCAGACAGTCAAAAACCGAGGCCTCAATGTTCAGCCACATGACCAACTTTATTACAATTTAATGAGACATTGATTTTTCTAAAGGCATTATTTTCGCACAATACATACATTCATTCACAGGGGACAAAGGATTATGAGTGAATCAGACGTTAAAGATACTGATCTACGGCAAACACTTAGGAAAAAGAATGTTGTTACAAGTACGTACGCCCTCCCCCCCCCCCCAAGTTTTTTGCGCTAGGGGTACGTATTTTAAAGCCTTTTTGTGACTCCAGAGCTAGAGAGCTCCTCCCGAAATGCTCAGTAACAACAGCTTTAATTAATTATATCAAATTATTCTGTCGGATTTTCTGTTTGTTTTCCTCCTGTTTTTTGGCTGAAAGGGTACGTGCAGGGTTAGGGATTCGATAAGATTTAGGGTTGAGGATAAGGACGGTGTTAGGGGTAGGCACGTATAGGTACGCGCCCCTAGCGCAAAACGTTTGGGGTGCATACGTACTCTTAGGAAAAATGAAGAAGTTCAGACCTCTGGAAACGGTGACGTCACTACACAAATATTTCCCCCCGACCACGCCCATTGCGAGTTCGTGTTACTTCAACAGATTTATCCGCGTGCAGTGCAAGGACTACTCGGATCTATATTCATTTTCAACAACAAAAAATGTAGCGCTGAATATAGGTGTCATATTGACACTTTCTCAATCTACAGTCTGTATGTCCCATTTTATACTCTTGTCCGCTTCTGGTTGTGTCTCCCTCTGTCCTATCATTCTATTGTATTCTGCCCATCGCTTTACCTTTCCTAGCACAAGGTGACCATTATCGTGTCCACGCGATGTGTCTAAACTCAGACTCAAACTCAAACCCATCTCCGGAAAACAAAAAAAGAAAATTAAATATGAGACCAAAAACAACTTCAAAGTTCTCCCTATTTTTTTTTCTCTTTTGAGTATAAAGTAGGTTCAGGACATTTTTTTTTGTAAAAATCAAATTTAATATGAGTATGCTGAACATTTCACCAGTGACATGGTAGTGTCGCCAATGACAAGAACTGTAATAACGTATAAAAATAATAATGAAAAAGACAGGTATGACCTGTAGTACACTGTATTAGTATACTGGAGATTTCGCAATGTCAAGGATAGTAATAACGAAAATAAACAAATAAAAAAACAAGAACAAAGGGGTGCCAGCTTTCGTGAATAGTTCAGTTTCGTACTCGCGTTTCACTTCTCTGATCAAGGATATAATTATTGGACAGCCTGGTGTTGCTTTCTGTGCCATTGAATAATGTGTGACTTTTAGCAAGGTTAGTTATAATAAAGGTTTGCTGAAGCTACAAGTGGAACCATACTGCTGAGAAGTTTAGTTTTCGATTATTTCACGCTGTGGCGCTGATAAGAAAATTACAGGTTTTAATCATGTTTTGAGTACCCGAGGCCGATCTGCGTAAGAAACAAGTAGTCTTTAAAGCTACAGGTGTCAATTAAAGTCCCAAGTCACGAGGTGTTAAGACCGCTTGAGGGTGTGTGATGATTCTAAGAGGTAATTACTATCTTTGGTGATGTCGAAAAGTCGAGCTGTGTAACAACGTTACCCGGGGTGTTGAAACCGTTACCGATTGCGGACACTTGCTGAGATACCACGGTGGGAAAAGGGCGCTAGAAATCTAACAATCCTGCCATTCAGTTTTAAAATGTGGTTACTGACGCGTATTCTAACTACAAAGCCAAATAGAAAAAAATCTGAGCTGTTTTCACTGTTCGCCAATGGCTCGTAATAGAAAATACCATGCCCCCCTAACAATAGCCTTAGTTTTAAGACACCAGAGTTATCAGAGCTGACTTAACGCATTGGCGTACCAGGCAGTATATGTTGCCCAAGAGCCCCAATGCAGGCAAATTTACATTGGCTTTTGAAACGGGGAAGAAAGCCCCATTGCTTTGCCCGGGGGCCCATCATAATGTTAAGACGCTCCTGCAGTAAATATTTCTAATCATTTTAACTTCCAACTGTCAAGTGTTGAGAGTCAGTTAATGTATTTACTAATCATGATACGCTGATTGCTGCCTATTACTTTAAATTTTGTTGTTATTTTTGTTTGATTCACGGGCACTTCACTGTCCACAAATCTGACATTACATAACTATTAATACGTTCTTTATTTCTATAGTGTAAATGAAAATCTCGATTTGACTATCTATGATAATCAATTTGGCGATTTCTTGAAATTTCTCAGAATTCGCAAGAAATAGCTGATATTGTGAAAATGTTTTAAAATGTGTTAACAGACCAAGCTGTCTAGCTTTTTACCTGTCTACCTACATAACACAGAGAGAGAGAGAAAGAGAGAGAGAGAGAGAAAGAAAGATGGAGAGAGAGAGAGAGAGAGGCACCAACCGTTCATATCCCCGCCCACTTCTAGTCATGCCTACTCCCTCCTGGTGCTATGTTACTTGAGCCTACTCAAAGTTTCAGCACACAATTGTATCTAGCACGCATACTTCTATGTGCAAAAACTGGCAAGGAGAAAAACATCAATAGTTGAAACCGCAAATGATCCACAACCACTGTTATCGGCGAAAAAAATATTACTATGACACAAACTGAGAGAGAGGGAGAGAGAGAGGGTTATAAATGGGCGGTTTAACGCGTAGATAGATAGATAGATAGATAGATAAATAGATAGATAGATAGATAGACATATAGATAGATAGATAGATAGATAGATAGATAGATAGATAGATAGATAGATAGATAGATAAGTAGTTAGATAGATAGATAGATAGATAGATAGATAGATAGATAGATAGATAGATAGATAGATAGATAGATAGATAGATAAGTAGATAGATAGATAGATAGATAGATAGATAGATAGATAGATAGATAGATAGATAGATAGATAGATAGATAGATAGATAGATAGATAGATAGATAGATAGACAGAATGTTAGACAAACAGAAGATAGATAGATAGATAGATAGATAGATAGATAGAGAAACAGATAGATAGATAGATAGATAGATAGATAGATAGATAGATAGATAGATAGATAGATAGATAGATAGATAGATAGATAGATAGATAGATAGATAGAGAAACAGATAGATAGATAGATAGGTAGATAGATAGATAGATAGATAGATAGATAGATAGATAGATAGATAGATAGATAGATAAGTAGATAGATAGATAGATAGATAGATAGATAGATAGATAGATAGATAGATAGATAGATAGATAGATAGACAGAATGTTAGACAAACAGAAGATAGATAGATAGATAGATAGATAGATAGATAGATAGATAGATAGATAGATAGATAGATAGATAGATAGATAGATAGATAGATAGAGAAACAGATAGATAGATAGATAGATAGATAGATAGATAGATAGATAGATAGATAGATAGATAGATAGATAGATAGATAGATAGATAGATAGATAAATAGATAGATAGATAGATAGATAGATAGATAGATAGATAGATAGATAGATAGATAGATAGATAGATAGATAGATAGATAGATAGATAGAGAAACAGATAGATAGATAGATAGGTAGATAGATAGATAGATAGATAGATAGATAGATAGATAGATAGATAGATAGATAGATAGATAGATAGAATGTTAGACAAACAGAAGATAGATAGATAGATAGATAGATAGATAGATAGATAGATAGATAGATAGATAGATAGATAGATAGATAGATAGATAGGTAGATATAGATAGATAGATAGATAGATAGATAGATAGACCAAGCTTCATTTATCTGTCAAAGACTTGAACCAGTTGTGCTCACGCTAACACCAATATGGGCCCACTTAACAAAGGGTTACACCAGTCTAAGGCGCCCAAAGCCCCTATCCAAAACACATGTGCGTCCTCGCCGTAACCTCTGCCTGGCCGACCTGTGTAAGACGGTCACTGGCAGACAAAATATACACAGTTCTTATAGGCTCTACAGTATCTTTTTGGTTTTCACCTGCACCAAAACATCATGTAGCTTTTAATTCCAGGTCGTCGTTTTAATAATGCACCTTATCAAAGAAGACATGAGTGTTTTCTTTGAGGTTTTAATTAACAGCGAATCTTTCCCACTTTGAAGTAAAACGAGGGAAGATATTATATTTGTATTAAAAAAAATCTTGTTTTCGAAAATGATGGTATGGAATTATTGTAAGTTACTTAGTCAGTCAGTTAGTTGGTTAGTTAGTCAGTTAGCTAGTTAGTTAGTTAGTTAGTTAGTTAGTCAGTCAGTCAGTCAGTCAGTCAGTCAGTCAGTCATTCAGTCAGTCAGTCAGTCATTTAGTTAGTTAGTTAGTTAGTTATTTAGTTAGTCTGTTACTTAGTCAGTTAGTTAGTTAGTTGATTAGTCAGTTAGTTAGTTAGTTAGTTAGTAAGTTAGTTAGTTAGTTAGTTAGTTAGTTAGTTAGTTAGTTAGTTAGTTAGTTAGTTAGTTAGTTAGTTAGTTATTTAGTTAGTTAGTTATTTAGTTAGTCAGTTAGTTAGTTGGTTCGTTAGTTAGTTAGTTTTTACTTAGCCTTTACTTCCACACTAAGACTAGCAACTGTAAACTTGTTTGATGATTTCTCATGAAAAACAATAATTTCAGTCAGTAACCGGAACATTCTCTGGTTTACACCTTGACCAGCTATGTACCCCTACGCCAATTTATATTTTCAATTCTTCTTGTCAAAGCACGCATATTTATTATTACACATACTTATAATATTTCACTACCGTACGGGGAGGGGAGAATTCAATGCGTCCAGGCCATACTGTCAAAACCACCCTATCCTTAATCCTAATTTAATCCTTAATCCTGTCCTTTTCATTAACCTCAAAGCTAAGCGTATTACCAACACTGCCCCTTGCACTTTCAATCAGAAAGTAGCAAGAACGTCATTCTGTGAAGGATTGTATGATTGGCTTCAAAGTGATGAGGTCACGCGGAACTCTTTCCTGCATTTGCCATAAATTATACATGTTTGGAGTATCAGTAACAAACTCGTACGTGGCAGTCGTAGTAAATTAAAGGTAGTAATAGTTTTTGTAGTAATAGCAGTAGATCTAGCTGTATGAAGACAGTGGTAAATATAACAAAAAATCCGCTGTGGTTAATACGCTAGAGATGGTTTTCCCGGGTCTACAGTGCTCAGCGAACTATTCACAACAAGGCAGACCCCACCACTCCCCATAAGGCGACCGTCTTGCAGAGGGAGATCTCCACTACTGCAGGTTGAATTTATTCGTTTATTTCTACAGCAACACTGCCACGTGCATCGCATATTGGTCGTCATTTTGATGTTCTCAAAGCTTCTGTTTATTTATACTCGCAGTCCCAATGAGAAAGCGCTGAGAGCCTGTGAACGAGGAACCAAGTCAGGCCTAGTGCACTTTTTTATTTTTTCAGTTTATTATTTTGTTCCCGGGGCGGGGGTGAACGGTGGTAGAATTCTGCCCTGAAGAGTTTATATCATGTATATGTATATGTGTGTTGTATTTGTATGGTTGTGTGTGTATCCATTTCTGTATGAACTCATTTTTTTTTGTGTCAGTGTGTATGTGTATAACAAGGAGTGGAAGGATGGATGGAAGGATGGATGGATGAATGGATGGATGGATGGATGAGTAATGGGTGAATGGTTTCATGGATGGACAACTGGCTGGCTGGATGGGTGGATGGATGAGGAATGGGTGGATAGTTTAATGGATGGACAGCTGGCTGGCTGGCTGGATGGATGGATGGATGGATGGTGGATGGATGGATCATGGATGGACGTACGGATGGATGGGGATGGATGGGATGGCTGTTTAATGGATGGATGGACGGACGGACGGGATCAACGGAACGACAGACGGGTGGATGAATGGAAGGAAGGATGGATGGATGGGTGAGAGCTTGTAAATTCCCGGTATTTTCCAATGTAGGTCTACGCCGTATACGTGCCGAGCGCAAGCGCATTTCTGTCATGTTTTTAAATGTGTGACAAAGAATGAAAATTATCACCTTCCACACGTGTTCCCCTGTCGTCCAGACATCGGTGTCTCTCCAAACACCGAAAAAAATCATTACCGCAAGAAATACTAGGAGCTCATTCAATAGTTTGATTAAAGTCGCGAAAACAAAGCGTCGGCTCAAAGTTGAAGAGTCTTTTACCTCAAAGCTTGAGGACTCGACTTGCGATGAAAACACCAGATTCCTGTGTTTCAATCTCTGCTTGATACGTCATCCGAGAAAGGGATGGGGGCGGAGGAGGGGGGGGGGTGGTAAGGAGGAAGCTCAAAACGGATTTTAACCGTAAATCAGCGACTAACTATGAAATTAGAAAAAAAACAAACAACAGGCAGCATAACTTGAATACTATGTTTAATTTCTAAAATGAAATATGGTATATTTGAAGAGTTGAATGGGGCTCAAACTTGCATTAAAGCATCTCTGCGCATCAGCTTTTTTTTCTTTTTTTTTTTGTTGCAACCTTATACAATTCACATGATTTTCAGGCTAACGTTAACCGCAAATTTTGGACCTTTTTTTTTTGTTTTTTTTCGAATACTCGGCCCATGTTGCCATGGAGAGCGGGAGACAGATTTTTCAAACCTTAGATTTTTAGCCCTTTTCAATACTAAAACAGCATCACTGTTCACTCTTTACTGCTCCAGCAGTTCCAAGTTTTGTTTCTCCGTCACTAGGTTTTAAATACAGACAGATCAACCCCCTGATTTAGATTCAGATTTGCCATTTAACATAAATGAAGTAAGAGGATCTCTCAATATCAACTGGATTTGAGAAAATTTAGGTTTCACGGCGTCAGCAGTTACGTAAAGGGTTAAGATGACTGTGGCCAATATAAAACTGTCCCTCGTTTTTTGCTTTTCGGAGTAGGTGTGATTGTTTTCAAAACTGAAAAAAAAAACAACCCCTTATATAAATAAGAAAGCTAAAACATTATTTTATAACAAAGCAATACATTTTTAGAGAAACAGCAATAACATACTTGCTTTTGTATTTATTATTCCTTTTTAGAAAAAAATGTAATTGGATATACAGTGTACTGACATCACAGCTCCACGGTAACATATCGAATGTTGATTTTTCATCGAAAACCCACACCAAACGTGTTTCGTGATTTTGAGATTATGACAGTTGTGAGCGATGCTTATAAATTTTAAGCTTCCTGGTTTTGAAACTGTGCCACAGTACGATTGCAATGATAAGTTTTTTTTGGAAAAGAACTTGATACCAATATGCTTCTTTTGCCTGAGCACTTAAATGCTATTTTGGTTTGAACTAACTACATGTAACAACATGTATTCGTTGAACACTCGAAACAGAATACCGAGACGAGTCATTCCTTCCCACACTAGATGTCCACAAATAAGGTGAGTACTGGTCTATTTCGTTGAATTATGAAGGCGTGTGGTGCGAATTGTTGCATTTTTGACATCAATGATACGCACGCAAATTGACAGACGGAATATGACGAACTGATTCGTCTTGGTATCCCGTGTCGCGGGTTGTACGAGTGTCTCTTGCAGAGGATTTGAACTTATTCCAATCCGCCTACTAACCCCATTCCCTCTCACAACATAATACACACCATATTACTGTAAATCCTTCCCCTTTCTCCCCCATCAGCTCCAAACAAAATAAAATTGTTGTTTGTTTTTTAAATGTCAATTGAACGTTGGTGCAGTAATTGACCGTTTGTTTAGGGAACGGAGAACATGATTTCTTTCAAACTATACAAATAGTTTTACTACGGTGCAGTCAGTTGCACACTGAAAAGAATAACAATTACGTATTTACTTTAGTGCGATACTGTATTATTTCCATCACAATAATACCAATGTCTTCTCAAGAACAGCCAAAATTTTGAAATTGATTATCACTAAATTTGACAAAAAGGCGACGTGAACCTTTTGCCTCATCGGGTGCCACCATTTAGAACTCTGCTATTATTGTTTTTCTCCTTAAACTGGCAGAATTCACTCCCTGCATTCCCTTTCCAAATGTTCACATTATCATTTAATATATGAAAACGTTAAGAACAAATAGAACAGACCAAAAAAATCAAGAAGAAAAAAACAAATACTAGCATGAAACTACAGTGACTGAAACTAGAATAGAAAGTAAAGATCAAACAAAAAACGTATCATAAATATTTCGTTACCTTGTTCATTTCAAACCCATGTCGGAAGAAGACAACATTGTTCCTTTCACAGAAAAGTGTTCTCAATATATCAGGATCTGCAGAATCCGTATGCAAATCTGCTAGTTGCAACATCGTTTATAAGGAGTCAATTGAAATATGCGCTATTCACTAGATCAATAGCCATCTGGACTGGCTGTCAAATGACGCAAGTTAAGTACTAACGTCACAACCCCATTCACACGGACGTTGGCAAGCCATGAAAAGGCGTATATCTTGTGAAATTAGTAATGGACAAACGGTGGTATGAAACAGTATCGCACTTTTCGGTTAATAGGTGATACCTTTTCCCTTCCTCATACGTAGATAAGCTGCAAAAGGATTATCAATTGGAAACGTCCACAAAATATAAAATTATATGTTTCTGTATTCAAATTAATTTTCCCTGGCATTGAGAGAAAATAGAAATATGTGACTTACAACCTGCCTTGCCATGACGCAAATGCATTCAGAGGTCAAATTGTTGATAGGGGGTATCGCTGTTTTTGTTTTGGTTTTGTTTTTGACGTTTTATTTGCAGCCATGGTCAGATTAGGCATCCCTCTGTTTACATGATAAATGTCACCAGGCCGAGCGGTTTTCAATTTGTCAAAGACAGATCCCGCGAATCTTAGTTCTCGTTTGTGCCAACTCCTCTTTTTGCACAACTGGGATATTCGACGTTTAACGTTAGTTCTATCTATCAAATTTTAATGTTATCGTGGACTCAGCAAAACTGATAATGTTGACCGAATAATTATTAACGAAAGAATAAACTAAGTATCACCTTTATAAAGTGGTTTTTCAGTTATCCGTCTTAACTAAATGTGAACACCATGTATTACTCCGGGAAGTCAAGGCAAAATGAGGTATAGTACAAATAGAAGAACAAAAAATTGCAATTAACCTAACCATGCGGCAATGAGTTTCAGCACTCGACATTGCGGCCTGCCAAAACATTTCAAATTAAACCTCGGATATGGTAAACAATAATGGCATAGTATATCATCAGCACTTCTATCTATCTATCTATCTATCTATCTATCTATCTATCTATCTATCTATCTAACTATCTATCTATCTATCTATCTATCTATCTATCTACCTATCTATCTATCTATCTATCTATCTATCTATCTATCTATCTATCTATCTATCTATCTGCCTATCTGTCAGTTCTATCTATCCATCCATCCATAATCCATCCATCTGTCCGTCCAACCGCCCGCCCGTCCGCCCGTGAGTCGATCTGTCTGTCTATCTGTCGGTCTGTCGGTCTGTCTAACTGTCTATCTATCTATCAAACTTTCTATCTAGCTTTCGGCGTATCCGTCTACAATCTACAGATTCATATGAAAGAATATCATCGACGAAAATGACCAAATTCAATGACTACATAATAAAAATAATTTGTTTTCACCCCAATGAAAAGATCTGTTATCTTGTTTTAAGAAATGACTAAAATTCCTTTGAGTGATTCTAATCTTTCCATCATGCACACAGTTAGTAGGAACTACAACAAATACGAAAACAAAAAAATGTATTACTCACTGAACGCTGATGTAAACCCAGCGAACTCTGGGTCCTTGCTATGACGTCCACTAACTCGGGATCAGTGCTCACTGTTCAGCGGTTTTCAAACCGTCTTGACACCACAAAACGTTTCTTGAAATAGCCACGTAAGTGTACACAGAAAGGCGTAGCATGGCTCCAGCCACTGTTTGCCTTGAAACTGCTCACAGTTCCATTTCACCAAAAACAAAGTATTTGCAGTTCACAAGAAATGTAGTTAGTTGTAGTTATGAACTGACTCAGTTTGAAGTATTTATAACTCGACCAATCCCACTCAAATTGCCAGTGAACTGATTTAATATTCACCGCGACGGTATCTTTTAGCTGCAAGAAAGACACCCTGTAGCACTTGAAGAAGAAGCTCAAAATGACCGACAGAATTCCTGAATAATAATGAAGTTTAAGATAATTAATTAATAATATTAAAATGAATAAATAATAAACGATATGATAATTTGATAAAAAATAATGTTCATAATAGTGATAATATAATAATAATAACAATAAAAATACCCAAGAAAAAATTAATGAAATTGTAAAAATAATAGCAACTGAGGAACACAGACGCTAATACAGTAGATAGGTAAAAGCCGTATACAATTTCCTTTAAATCATTTTTCAAAAGGTTTTTAAATATCTTTCGTAAAGTTTGCTTCAGATAGGAGCAGGAAAGCGATACCAAAAAATGACAAAGATAACAAATGCTGCGGAAAATTTTTAAGGAAATAATATTTAGTACAAGAGTAACACAAATGGAAATAACAAATAAAGTATTAAGTGCAGTAAGTACACAATAATAGCAGCTACCGATGAAAACACTGTACTACTTCACCTTTTAACAGTTATTAAAAACATCTCTAGAAATATCAATACACGGACATAGAACAGTTCAGACGGCCGCCTGATGATATCGCTATTACCGTTGCTCGCAATATCCGAAAGATCGCTTGATTTCTTTGCTGTTTTTCATTCTTTTGAAATTTATTTCTAGGCTATAGTTTGCTCGTTTGTTCCAAACTCGGAGTTTTGCGTAATACGTACGTAAATAACTTTTCTCTCTTTAAATCTTAACTGTGAAGACGATGTAGATCATAATTACACGTCTTTTCCAAAAATCCATCAAATAAATGAATACGAAGCAGTGCATATTTTCCCGGTATGAAAGGCAAAGGTGCTTATGTAAGGTATTGTCCGCTTACTTACTGTTCTCCCGCACTGCAGATTGAGCATTACAGGAAAGCCATCGCTGGTAGCTTCACTCACAATACATTTCCTCGGCATCACTCACTCACTCACTATTTCATTCCACGCTACGCACCACCCACTTCCCTCATTTATTTTCTTTCCACGATTAGTTTTTTTTTTCTCTCTTTCTTTCTCTCTCAATCTCTTTTTCTCTCCCTCTCAACTCTCCACGCACTCGGCTTCCTCTCTTACTCCAGCTCTTCATTTCTCTCCCTCATTCTCTCTCTCTCTCTCTCTCATTCTCTCTCTCTCATTCTCTCTTCCTCTCTCTCTCTCTCTCATTCTCTTTCTCTCTCATTCTCTCTCTCTCTCATTCTCTCTCTCATTCTCTCTCTCTTTCTCTCATTCTCTCTCCCTCTCTCTCATTCTCTCTCTCTCTCTCTCTCTCTGTCTCTCTCTCCCCCTCTCTCTCTCTCTCTCTCTCTCTCTCTCTCTCTCTCTCTCTCTCTCTCTCTCTCTCTCTCGCCGCACACATCTGATATATCCCCCACCCCTCTCTTTGTTGAGTCGCCTATAAACATTTCATCATCACAATCTTCCGTTTCCCTGACGCCCTTCTGTCTTTACCCTTTCCCATCCCAAATCCTAACAATCAGCTTCTCTCTTACTAATCCTCATAATGATCCGTAGCGGAGAACACAGAATCTGGCACTACGATATAATAGCAATGAGAAAAGAACCAAAACTCCTGCCATTACTTCTCGAGACCTTAGTTCTTGCTAGTTCCGACTCCACTTTTTGCACAACTGAGAAGTCCGACGTTAAACGTTTGCGGCTTTAGTATTATGACAAGGAGTTAGAATAAATCGGAACTGTGAAACAGCTTGGTGAGTACCATAACGCATTTTAAACAAGTATTAAAAGTGGCATTTGTTATATCTCTTCAACATTCTAGAAGATCTTCATTTCCTGAGAAAATGGAGATAGAACAAACAAAGTCTGAGGCCACGTTCTACAACCACTACTACATCTACTACTATTTCCTACGACTTTCACTATTATTACCATCTTTTCTTAAGGTTACAATATTGTGTTGTTACGACTCTTCACTATAAACAGCCTAGCGCTCTCCACTATTTCTACTAGCCCTAACACAATGGCTCCTGCTTTTACAACTATTCATAGTTACAATTAGCCCTGTTACAGCATTAATGATGCTCATTTTTGTTGCTTTCTCTCATGATAAAAATAGGAGTATTATTTATTAAGTATGTAAAGTATTAGCTAATATATGCATAGAGAACTCACTAACTTTATAAAGACAATTTGCTTAAATGAGAGCTTTTAGCTTATTCTGAATATTTAAAGTTCTTGCCATTATATGCATAAAGAATTCACTAACTTTATAATGAAAACCTTGCTAGGAGAGCCTAGAGATAAGTCCAAGCTAAGGCGAACCACACAAAAAGTGTACTTTGCACTGCACACTACACACAGTTACTATGAAAGAATACAGGCAAATATTGTTATGACATGTTTTTGTTCACTGCTGGTAACATGACCTAAAACTAATTGTTTCTTTCCTCCCACTGGTACTGATTGGCAGTCCCTGCACAGTACAAATCTATTTGGTCATAGCCAGCTAAACTTGCATCTGAAGTAGCATGCAGAGTTAGTTTATTTTCATGAAAATCGGTCTGTCCGTCTGCCTGTCTTTCTGTCTTTCTTCTTGTCTGTCCGACTATCTTTCTTTCTTTCTTTCTTTGTCTGTCTATCTTTCTGCCTTTCTGTCTGTCTGTTTGTCTGTCTGATTGTCTTTCTTTCTTTCTTTGGCTGTCTATCTTTCTGACTGTCTGTCTGTCTGTCTTTCTTTCTTTCTTTGCCTGTCTCTCTCTCTTTCTGTCTGTCTGTCTGTCTTTCTTTCTTTGCCTGTCTCTCTTTCTGTCTGTCTGTCTGTCTTTCTTTCTTTCTTTGTCTGCCTATCTTTCTGTCTTTCTGTCTGTCTGTCTGTCTGTCTGTCTATCTGTCTTTCTTTCATTCTTTGTCTGCCTATCTTTCTGTCTTTCTATCTGTCTGTCTGTATGTCTGTCTGTCACCTCTTCACTGCCGTTACTTTCCCTCTCCTTCCCACCCTTCTCCCAGATTATAAAAATTCTAAATTATTCACGAAATAATTATTAGGCGGACATCACGAAAAACACGCGCCCTAGTACCTGATGGGAAAGGGTTTGAACACGAGCATAAAACAAAATAGATGAAAACATTCGAATCCCCTTATGAATTCCCTCCCTGTACTTGACAGCGTTGGACGCTTTGTATTGGCACCTTTTCAAACGAAGCTAACTGCATTCACTCTTCAACATCACTCTCCCCCCCACCCCCGTCCTCTCCCAGAAAACGAGCCACCACATCATTCTTCCTCCTCCACCCCCCCCCCCCACCCCCACCCCACACACACACACAATATACACCATTCTGGATGTTTTCACGCCTCAAAGTTTCCCCGTCTTTGAGTCGGCTATGACTTCCTGTCAAAGAATTTGTATCGGCGCCTGGGGCCTCATGTACACCAGGTGGCCCAAGCGCGGTGCTACAACAATATACAAGGTTAACAATAGGCGGCGCGATGGTTCTCACAATATACACATTCATACCTCAGTGAAGGAAACGATCTGAAAATTTGGTAATAGCAAGCTTGCCAAATTAAACTACATTTCGCGGCTGTCTTGATAAAATTTCCAGCTGTGATATGAGGGTTATGGAAGCCCAAAGTAATAAATTCTCAACTAATAAACATGAAATTACTACAAACTAGCTGAGTTACCCGGCCCAGCCCGGGAGAAATATCTTTATTACTTATAATGATCTAAACCTAGGACACAAAGTAAAGTTCCTTCCACAGACAAAGAAATACAATGACAGAATCAGTATCAACTCGGATTCCGCGCCAACTCTGGAGTTTGTTTACCCTTTTTCGCTAAAGTTTACAGGCGATCCATGTTTTCGTTAGGCCACAATTTGCTTCCTTCAGCGAATGAACGATCAGGGAAACTGCGCCACCGTACTAAAAATAGATCATAATAGCGTGTCCTTGTTCTAAAAGCATGGGGTCGAAAATGCTTGTTGCAAATTTTACGTGTGAATTATGCAAACTGAACAAATTACCCACAGTTTGCAGCATTTTTATATTATCCCCTTACATCACAATAAGTCGAGTTATAGGCAATGAGTATGCTTCCAGAGTTTTGGAGCCCTCCCAAAAAAGGGCCTTTGAGGGCAGAACTTTCACCCGTAGCTCCATTATTACTACTAATATACAAAGAAGTACACTCTTTTTCTCGGCCCTTTCTATAAGAGATAAGACGCCCGTTTACGTTTGTCTAATTCTTCGACTTGGTCCAAACTCTCCTTTGTGGGTATCCAGGTATCTTAAAGTTAACGTGAGAAAGACAGTGGCTTTCACAATGACTGATAACCTGACATTCTGATATTAAAAAGCTGTTGCTAGGGGACCGTACCCTAAATACAAAGCCAAATAGAGAAAATAATGAATTGTGCGAACACTGTTCAACACTGTTAAAGACTTGCAGGTCTTAGATATTGTATTGGCTGTTGTACTGTTACTGAATGCTGTGACAACAAATTTCCCGGAAACAGGATAATAAAGTCATTATCTTATCTTATCTTATCTTATAGCTTACTACGGTCCCGTAACGAGAGCCATTCTGAAAAAAAAAAAAAGCTATTGGAGCGATAATAATGACGATGTGAATGCTAAAGACGACATGGAAGAAACAATGCCGTGATAAATAGGAAAAGAGTGGATTTACCCTAAATTTTACATTGTTTCTCTTAATTTGTTCATCTTTTTGCTTTATCCGTCCGTTTTTGTTTTTTGTTTTTTTGTTTTTTGTTGTTGTTGTTTTTTAAATTTTCTTGCCTTGCATGAATTTGCCGTACTGTTTTGCAACTGCCCCCCCCCCCCACCCCTTGCCCTACTGGCTCCTACGCCCATGTGAATATTTCATAATGACAACACGAATGTTGGACTTGTAATGTAATATTAATGATAAAAATAACATCCAAATTATATAATAACAGTGAAATATATATAACAGCTGATAATAATATCATAAACTCAAAAATAGCAAGAGAGATTTTGATGGTGATGGTAGGGACAATCGTGATGAGGAGAAAGAGAAAGGATTGTTATTATATTACGACAATAACTGGGATGACTTTCTCGTGACACAGTCGAAACATTGCAGATAAAGATAACAGAGTAAGGCTTTGTATGGAGAGATCACGAAAGTCACGCCCAACTTTATAACATAACATGATTTATGGAACACCGATTGGGTCACTAACGTAAAACTAATTTCATGGTGTCTTTTGAGCATGTGCCTTGCTTGTTGAGACTCTCTACAGCGGAACTGTGCAAAAAGGAATCCTCGTATTACAAATTGAACGAGCGTAATTATCATTATTCGTGTCGAGTCTTCGCGAATTGAAATTACGAACGAATATCGTTTTTCACATTTCGTTCCTTATTTCTCATTTTTCTCTGGTTTTCCTGTCTTATTTTTCCTCCTGTCTTTCATTGTTTTTCCCCCCTCCCCCTCCTCGCTTGTTTCAAAACTACTGTCTTCGTGTATATACACAGACAAATTAGGACACTAGATTTGCTTTCACCCCAAGAGCCGCTGTTATTTTGACTGCAGTGCAGATTGAAATATGAAAACCCGCTGTCTGTCTGTCTGGTGTTTTTTTTTTTTTTTCTGTCTCTGTCTTAGTTTGTTGTCTGTTTCCCATCGTCGGGAGACAATAGTGGGGCGAAATAATGCCTTTCTTACGGACACACTAAAATGATGTTGTATAAATAACAAAGCTATTTTAAGTACATGTTTATCGCGCATGGTTATCATAATTATTGTTATAGTAAAATTTTGATCATGTATCCGAATAATATCTGTTTTCCATAACTGTTTTTTTTGTTGTGATAAGATAAATTATTATTTCACTTTCAAAGAATGAGAAACAGCCTAGCCCAGAGGTGCCAGAATGCCTATGTGTGTATTTGAGTGTGTGTGTGTGTGTGTGTGTGTTTGTATTTGGGCGAGAGCATCCTGTGTGTATGTGTGTGTGTGTGTGTGTGTGAAAGATAGAGGGAGTGTGTGAGTGAGAGAGAGAGAGAGAGAGAGAGAGAAAGTAAGAAGGAGAGGGAAAGATGGAGGAAAGTGACAGAAAGAGAGGGAGGGAGGGAGTGAAAGAGAGAGAATGAGAGAAGGAGGGAGGGAGGTAAAGGGAAAAAGAAGAGAGAGAGAGAGTAGCTAAAGTACACACAAAAGAAAGAAAGCTAGTAAAAGAAATATATATTATAATAAGGAAATTGAGGACTGAAAATGAAGAAAGAAAGAGAGACAGTGAGAGAGAGCAATTGAACGTGAAAACAATCTATGCCTCAGACAACAGTGAAGAAGAGTAGGATTAAAATCCTTATACAACAGATCGTGGGTTATTCTCTCGCTTGTTTGCCTTTACTGATGGTTTACCCGCTACCCTGCCCTGCCCTAACTACTCCCTCACCCCATCCCCTCCCCCACTTGATCCCCTTCCCCCAACCCATCCCCTCCCCTCCCTCCTCACATTATTAACCCACCACCTCCCTGTTCGTCTTCTTAATTTCACTCTATCTTTCTTAGCCTGATTTCGCACTACTGTATCATTTTACTCCCACCAGTACCGTGTCCACCCCCTCTTTCCTCAAAATCCTGGGCACTCTCCTACTCCTCCCCTACTCCCTCCCAGTCCCAAACCAATCTTCTCTGCCCCCTCCCCCTTCACCCCCCCCCCACCCCACCCCCCATGTCTGTCTTCTAATTCTCTCTCTATCTTTCTCAGCCGTTTTTCGCCTTTCTGTATCATTTCACTCTCAACTAGTACTCTGTCCACTCCCTCCACCTTCTACTTCTTCAAAATCCTGGGTCCTCCCCTCCAATCCCTCCCCTTCCCCCTCCCCACCACAAACACACACAACCCCCCCCCCCCTCTCTCTCTTTTCACCACATCTGACCAATTTCTCCCTCCATTACCAAAGACGAAATATTTCCCCATGCTACCATTTTCTTCAATTACCGCTATAATACAAGATGTAATGGCTGGAATCAAGGGTTTCCTCTCTCCCCTCTCCCGCTGCTTGTACCACACCCACGCAAACAAACAAACAAACATACACACACACACATACACAGACACTTACACCCAGACTCGCGCACATAGGCAGACACATTCAATCGCGCATATTATACGCAAGCACAAATGTACAAACATACACACATACCGATCTTTCTTTCTCTCTCTCTCTCTTCACTCCTTTGCACAAGTATGAACATGCAAACCATACTCACAAATCATCTCTCTCTCTCTCTCTCTCTCTCTCTCTCTCTTGCACTCTTTTGCACAAGCATGAACACGCAAACATACACACAAATCACCTCTCATTCTCTCTCTCACACACACACACACACACACACTCCTTCACATAAGCACAGACATGCAAAAATCGCCTCTCCCTCTCTCTCTTTCTCTCTCTCTCTCTCTCTCTCACACACATACACACACACATGCAAAAATCGCCCCCCCTCTCTCTGTCTCTCTCTCTCTCTCTCTCTCTCTCTCTCTTTTACACACTCGCTTACACAAGCACATACATACAGACATACGCACACAAATCACCACTCTCTCACTCCCTCACTTTTTTGGTTTGTTTGGCTATCTTTCTCCCCTCCCCTCCCCTTCTCCCTCTCCACTCAAACTCACTACTCAAATCCTCAGCCTTACCCCTAGCTCCATCCCACATCCCACATCCCACGCAACTTAAGGCGCCCTGAGTCAGGGAGGCTTCGTTGGTAACCACAATTAATTACAGGCAGCCAGTTACTGACAAAGTAGGTTTGGGGGGAGGGGGGGGGAGCTAACCTCAACTGAAATTTTCATGATGGAAGATGGAATTGGGGTGGGGTGGGGCGGGGACAAGACGGTTGCAACAGTGACAGCCCTGCCCCAGTTTCTTCGTACACTTCTCTGTTTTTCACTCTCTCTATCTCTCTCTGTCTCTCTCTCCCCTCTCTATCTCTGTCTCTCTCTCTCCGTCGGTCTATCTGTGTCTATCTCTTTCTCTCTCTCTCTCCTTTTGTCTTTCTCTCTCTTCCTCTCTCTCTCTCTCTCTCCGCCCTGTCAGTCTCTCTCTCTCTTTCTCTGTCACTCTCTCTCCCTCTCGCGATCTTTTCTCTCTCTCTCTCCTCTGTGTCTTTCTCCTTCTCTCTGTTTCTCTTTCACACACACTCTTTCTCTCTCTATTTCTGTCTCTCAGACTCACCTTCAATATCTCGCTTTCTTTCTCTCCCCCTCCCCACTCTCTCTCTTCCCCCACTCTCTCTTTCTCCTCCCCCCCCCCCCTCCCCCACCTCCTCGATATATTCCAGCCTTTGTCTCTCTTTTTTAAGACCAAACGTGTTCACATAATTTTACAGACAAAAGCCTCGTTTTTTCTTTCTCTCCATTTTTTGTTTTTGCTAAGTTGTTGTGGCGGGTGTTTTTGTTGCCGTTTCTGCTACCCCCCGACGCACAACGCCGTTAACAAGTGGTTCCAGAGGGTTCCTGGGGCCCCTCGGGCAATTTCTAGTTTTAGTACACGGTGCCTAAGACGGTGGGAACATCACGTACAAGGCCCTGGGAATGTTCGAGAATATGGAAGAGGATGGAACAAGTGAATGGTGCTGAGAGTAGGGGTGAGAAGGGATAATAGGAGGAGAAATGAGTGGACAGAAGGAATGATAGAGAAGAGGATGGAAGACAAAGAGAAAGAGGCGGGGCGGGGGGGGGGGGTCACATAATGGGAGGCAGAATATGTGTGCATGTGTGAGATAGATAGATAAACAGACAGACAGACAGACAGACAGACAGACAGGTAGATAGATAGATAGATAGATAGATAGATAGATAGATAGACAGATAGATAGACAGACAGACAGACAGACAGACAGACAGACAGACAGACAGACAGATAGATAGATAGATAGATAGATAGATAGTTAGATAGATAGATAGATAGATAGATAGATAGATAGATAGATAGATAGATAGATAGATAGATAGATAGATAGATAGATAGATAGATAGATAGATAGATAGACTGACAGAGATACATATATAGAAAGAGAGACAGAGAGAGAGATAGAAAGAGAGACGGAGACACAGAGAAAAAAAATTAGCAAAGAATGAAACAGATAAGAAAAGACAGGAAAACAGTAATTAATGGAGACTGAAAGAATAAGAAGATCAATGTATTTTTGGAAGGTTTGCCACCAGTCTTACGAATAAAAATTGACCATGTTACAAGTACGTACGGTCCCCAGGTTGTTTTTTTTGGCGCTAGGGGTACGTATTTTAGAGCCTTTTGTGACTCCAGAGCTAGAGAGCTCCTCCCGGAATACCCCAAATAACAGCCTTAATTAGCCTAATTCTTCTTTCAGATTTTCTTTTTGACTTCCTCATGTTTTTTTGGTTGAAAGGGCAGGGGGGGGGGGGGGGGGGAGTTGCAGGGTTAGGGATTCGATAAGATTTAGGGTTGAGGATAAGGACGGGGTTAGGAATAGGTACGTATACGTATGCACCCTTAGCGCAAAACAATTGTGGACCGTAGGCACAAGTAACAACAGCCTTAAAAATTAACAACAACAAAACTTGCTTGATACTGCCAATAATCAGACACACCCATTAACCCTTTCAATACCGGCTCCGTAACTTGTGAACAGCTTTAAGCAGAAAACCGTAGATTTTCTTAAAAGAACCAATCTGCAGATTTAGATTTGGTGAACGAAAGAAGAAGAAGAATGTCTTTTTGACTGTATTCTCTCCATTTTCCTGTAGATTAGTTTACATTAAGAGCAAGTAACATTACATTTAAAACCAATATGCCTTGCTTGGAAGAGTCGCAGTTTTTAGATCTTCGAGTAACCAGAACTACAAACAGCGCACTGAAACTGCATTGGCAGTGAACGGGTTAATAGCTATCAGCCAGCAAAATCCAATCATCAAAACAGTTGATACACACAAGGAATATTCCCTGTCACTAACTGAATCCAGTGTTTGCCAATGTTTTATCTCTCCGCGTGTAACGCCAGCTGCCTACACGTTGTCGTCGGTACATGAAACCAATGCCCCGCCCTGGTTGAAAACACTGCCCCGGGGCTGTTGAACGGGTTTCAATTTTCAGCCAACCTTCTTTACAAAAGGCACCGCACGCATTCAGTGTGAAGTTCTGACTAGCACAAAACGCCCTGTTCGATTCTAGTTTCGAGAGCTATTACAAATCCTATGTCTTGCACGTTAATGACAACCATTGGGTTTAAACAAGATTTGTTTCTTGTATAATACAAAGACACCCCTAAAAAGACACTTAAATGCATCGACGATACCAGAATGACCCTTTAGAGTATTACTTATGCACACGGATAGTTTTCCGTGCTTTAAATACAAGATTTATCTAACTTAAATATGCAGTTTGTCTGAATAAGGCGGGAGACCTAAACCATAATGAAAAGCAGTATTAAGACAGCTAACACAGGTATTGGCAACCTCGTAAAGAGCAGGCCGAAAGGCCGCTGCCCGGGCAAAATTGAAATTAATAGATTAAAATTTATCCATATCATCCCCCCCCCCCCCCCCCCGCCAGAACAAGAAATAATAAAACAAGTAAAGTGAGGTGTAAATGCCAAGGGCAGCGAACCTCCTAAAATAAAGACCTCAAATCATTGGCAACCTTATTTGTCTTGTTTATTCCATCTCCACTTTTAGTATAACCTAGAAATTTCACGTTAAATATTTGCGGCTGTAGTTATTATGATTAGGAGTTAGAACAAATCGGAACTGCGAAACTACTTGATATGCACCACAACGCCTTCAAAACAAGTGTCGAAGTGTGCATTTGTTATACCTCCACTACTTACTGAAAGATCTCCAGATTGTCAGAAAATGGAGATAGAACAAACACGAACTAATGCCGTGCATTATTATAAATACTAGAGTCTATTTTTCTTTCTCACCCATGACAAAAGCATTTTAAAGACAAACAGAACCAGCTTTTCATCATAAGGTGAAAGTGTTATGTTCACACCGGCATTGATAATCCCAGGATTAGACGCCAGCGAGGTTGTTAAAAACAAACCTTGGCTGCATGATTCGTGCGAACAAACAAGATCTCCAGATGTAGCAACATTGCAGCCAAAATTAGACTCTAATCAATAGATTGGGGCATCACAATAACTAAACAAATCAACAGAATTTCATTTTGCTATAGTAAGAATATGTCGCATAGGTTATCTGAGCGTTATATCGGTAGGTTGGAGCCTACTCATTAATTGTTGTAAAGTTTTGGAATACTTTAGTTGTCAAACAGATCAGTAATTTTTTTTCTTTTTTTTTTTTTTTGGGACAATTTTACCCCTTTTTATATTTCTACACCATCTAATAACAGTCTTTGGTATCAGCTGGTAAAGTACATATTATTATTGATTAAAAATACCTACTTGTATTGCTACATGAATCATAAGGACAATCTTAATACTGTTTTAGTAAATAACAACAGCAATATGATACTGGTACTAGTAATAGTAGTAAAAGTCATAGTGATAATCATAATGTGATTAATACTAATGATGATAATATAATAATAAGAAGAAATAAAAAAATAACAGTCATAATATAATAAAAGAATAACATTGCTATTGAGATGATGATAGTCATAATAATAAAACAGGTAGTGATGATAATAAATATAATAATAATAAATCTTTGAGATCATTTATTAAATATTAACACTATGGTAATAACAATAACAAAATAAATAATATAATGATGACGGTAATTATGATAATAATAATGTAATATTATTATACTATTTAATCTTTTATCTGGTTCGTTTTATTGTTTTTCATGAAATTATTCTTTAAAGTTGCCTATCTCGATAGTTTTGTGTTTTGTTTTCTTTTTACCCAAAACATTTGAACAGGACGCTGAAAATTCATTTCATTGCTGTACAGTGCTAATCTTATATAATAAAAAAACTCACATGATCTTTAACAAAACCTAGTGCCGCTTACACAACTCGGATTTACGTGAAATTTTAAATAATGCTTTCCTTTCGACCTGCCCAATGTTATTTTTAAACGTGAAAAATGGTGAGGAAGTATTTTTTGAGTTTGCTTTGTGTCGCTAATTGACCACCTCCGATCCTTTATTTTCACGAACACATGAGTCCAAGTCATCATCATTCCTGAAAAAGTCTCGGTGCGCACCACTGCGCACTGTCCTATCTACCTATTAATCGCTGTGTTTTGTGGATGACCCTACGCATCATGGCATCAACTTTTTTATGCTGATTCCTTTCGGTCTGAAATGGTGTCCTTTTTTTATTATTTTTATTTAACCATTTGAAGAATGGGGCAGTTACTAGTAAAAAATAAAAAATTCACAGGTGCCCACTTTTTTTTTTGTTAGTAGAAATGTGTACAAAATGGTACAAATCTAAACCAACTTCTAGTTATTATTTCCAAATAATGATATGATGTTTTTTTTTTTGTCTCTATCAGGTAAAATTATCAGACACGTTGAAGTCCATGTTAAACAAAAATTATTCATAAATACATCTGTCTTTAGATTATCACACTGAAAAATCTGATAACTGCAGAGCGTTTAGTATTTAATTTTGTGCAGTTCACGGTTTCCTTCCACTGAATTATGTAACTATGCATTAGCAGCAGTTAGCATGCATTTGCAGAACACTTTGGGCCAATCTGTTGAGTTTTTCAGGTTTTTGGAGGGAAGGGAGGGCAATACGGAGGGGGGGGGGGGATGTCGTGATTGAGGATGAACTATTTTCTACACTGTATTGACCATCAAAAAGTATTCGATGATGATAAAGAACTACGGAATGAGTTGTTTACAAACATCTTGGATACAGCGCCAGTTTACAATATTAATTAACACTTGTTATTTAAAATATTAATAATTATTCCCATGTTATTTCTCTAAACAAATACATACACAATAAATAAATAAATAAATAAATAAATGAAAGTTAAAGTATGTAAGTGTATGGTATCACAGTCATTTAGGTACATCTAAAAGGGAGGAAAACATTATATCAAACCAAATTAAATGAGATAAACTAAAGTAAACTAAACTAAAACTAAAATATTATAAATGAATAGATAAAATAAAATATTACAGATGTGAACAACCGAAAATCAACTTCCGCTAACTGAAAATCGTCTCGTATGTGTAAATAAAAGAGAGTACATTCAAAATTTGAATCCTCGTTCCTGCCGGGCTAGGGACATCGCATTCCCGGTTAAAAAGATCTTGTGTCAGAGACGAACCAACGAATGTCAAAGAAAACGGTATTGTGCTAAAAGAATCACAAATTTTTCAGTTCATCTTCTAAAAAATAAATTAATAGATAAATTTATAAATAAGAACAATCTATTGACGTGATACTCCAAAGAAAAAAAACAACAAAAAACATTAGACTGATTTTAAAAAAAAATAATTCTAAATTAGGATGACCTGAACGAATTTGAAACCGAACAATCTCTAAAGCTTTTATTACTATTATTATTATTATTAATTAAATTTCTACGTCAACGACACGAGCAATAAAAACAATGCTTAATTAATAAACGGAAATCTACAGAAAATAAACTCCCTCTTTATTCATGCAAATGAGCGACAAATATCACACCAAATTAACTAACAAATAAAAGTCTCCATAAAGCCAGGAAATATTCAAAATGCAACTGCACACAACTATTTCCACACTGAAAATGATGGTTCATTATTAGGAATCACACCAAAAAAAAAAAATATTCCTCGGCGCCACTGAACACTTCTACGCCACCATGAAAGACACGAATATGTGGACAAATTAAACCTCGTTAACTGCCGAGGTAGGAAGCATTCAGAAATCTCGAACCTGACAACAAAGCTTTCTGTCACTCAGAATATCTCTACACAGTTCGGGAATATTCTCCGCCCACTGGAGGTCCCACAAATATATACCTCTGTCATGCATAATAATGAACGACCCACAATTTGCTCCACACTGTAAAGCCAGGAGATTAAAAAACAGAAGGGGAAAACTAGAAACGCGAAAACAATCGGCGCTTAATAACACACACAAGTTCATAGCACCCAGGCCGCTTCATCAAAGCAGCAGCATTGTTCTACGGCCGAGCATCGAGTCATCTTAGTCTAAAGCACTTGTCTCCCCCTATTTCTTAAGATAATCATACCTTGCTGAGATGATGCTAAGCCTTGAGGGGGAGTTCCTAGATACTTCCCTCCCTGTTTGTTTTTTTTCCTTTCCTCCTTCTGTTTTTCCTCACTCCCTCTTTATTATAACCTTAAATCAAAGGCAATCGAAGTTTGTGCCACGTCTCATCCGTCCACGATGTCAGTGGCGCAGGGCAATTTTAAACTGTTCAATACACACACGGCAGCTTTCCTTCTGCGGCAGCCCGGCGTCACCCGACTAGGCACATCATTTTCTCAAGCCGGCAGACCCGACCTACTACTAGACTACTAGTAGCTCCACTACGTTCGTTTGTGTATGTGTGTGTTTGTGTGAGTGGCTTTTTCTTCATTTTTTACCTTTTCCGGGGCCCCCTGCAGCTTGCTCGCGTTATAGGCTTAGTAGCGGCGGAAGACAAGGGGGGAGGGGGGGGGAGTGTGAAAGGGAGAAAAGACAAGAGTACAGAAAAGCCAGCGCTTCAGTGGTTTCATCCGAGTCATAGAGAGGGGGGGGGGGGGAGATATGATAATTAAGCTCCCTCTTCTTACTTCCCTACCACCCTCCCCGGGTGTGGCTAGATAAAAAGTGTGGGGGAGGGGAGACAGGATTACATAATCGCAAACAGACTGTTGTGGTAGTAAAGTATGATTATCAATACAAGAGATAAGACACGAAGATGTTTTTTACGAGTTAGTGGCATCAGTCATGCTAAGACGAGGGCTATTCTGATCACGCAAAATAATAATGCAAAAACTATTGCATAAGAGCGGGTGCGCCGATCCACAGCATATCTGCCATACCACAAAATGGAATTAACAAAAATATGGATTATGTCATTTTTAACGTACGCTGGTGTTACATCCCTCGACAGTCCGATACAACGCCAAATTTGATGGTGCGAGGCCTACCCTATCATCGAAATTTCAGGCAAATAAAATAATGTCTTTAACCCTTAACAGCCCCACGATAGTATGGCCACGATTAACAAAACAAATAAAAATGATAACAAAAGAAAAACGCCGCTGCACAGTACAACGCTAACGTAACATGGATGATAAACGAGGCACTGGAATATTGAAGTTAACCATAATTATATCATGACATGACATGACACACTTCTCTGCTCGCTTCCTCACCATTTTTATCCAGTTCCTTTTTCTTTTTTTTTTAGTCAAACAGTTTGTCGGATATTTTGTTCATTGGTGATGTATCAGAAATCTTGTCGTATGTATTTCTGTTTTCTTTTTTTTAACTGCCGTGATCGACATTACATAATTCTGAGCGAATGAAACGCGCTGTCCTAAATATTTATTTATTTATTTATTTACTCATTTATTTATTTATTTATCTATTTATTCATTCATTCATTCATTCATTCATTCATTCATTCATTCATTCATTCATTCATTCATTCATTCGTTTATTTATTCATTCTTTATTTTATTCACTTATTCATCATGTGTTTGTTTGTTTGTTTGTTGTTGTTGTTGATAATGAAAGGAAACGTAATATGGATACTGTCCGCAGACTTCCCTTGTACCTTTAAGCGTTATCTGTGCACCAGATAGTTGTTCAGTCAATAGAATTACGCACTTAAAAAAAAAAAAAACATTTAACTATGATGATATACGACAAGAGCTTCTGCAGCGAGAGATTTAGGCGCTGAAGGTTGTCCACAGACTTAAGATTGCTGACCCCAAGTCCTAAAAACCACACCAATTAAAACAGTGCACCCTTGCAAGATCCAGTTCATCAACGTCTGTTTTAAGACATACCAGCATGTTAACACGTATGGAACTTGTTGGCATGAACCTACCCAAGAATAAGTCTGTTACTTAAAGAATCAAAGACAAAACGTAAGTACCTTCTCAAACATGTACCAAAGTACAAAATTGTATGTATAAAATTAATGTGTTCAGGCTATAACTGGTACTGGAGCCAGTCCTGAGTGTATGGGACAAGAAAGAGTGAAAGAACGCAGGAAAAATAAACGTGAAAGAAAGGACAGAACCCATTGAGAAGACAGAGACAGAGAAATTAAGAGAAGAAACAGATTTTGTTCTTTATATAAGACAGTCGAAAACTGATCAAGAATTTTTTTTTAAAAAACAGGTTTTGAAAACAGTGATATAAAATGAAACGATGAGAATAGAACACACCAGTACAGACACAAATATGAAGCATAAATTAAAAAAATAAAATAAAAAACCAATAATAATAAATACTAAAAATAATAAATAATAAATAAAGCAAAGAAAGGAGCAGAATCCATTACGCAGC
This sequence comes from Onchidella celtica, assembly GCA_963931925.1. Taxonomy (NCBI): domain Eukaryota; kingdom Metazoa; phylum Mollusca; class Gastropoda; order Systellommatophora; family Onchidiidae; genus Onchidella; species Onchidella celtica. The sequence continues at coordinate 28,737,790 of OZ007583.1, forward strand.
AATAACTCTCAGAAATGCATCATAAAATAGAGAGAGAGACAGACAGAGAGAAGCCGCACATGCCACAGACTTCAAAAAAAAACATCGAATTTAAAAAAAGAATTCTGTCGCTATCAAATTCGTTCGTTTACAGCAAAACCTTGTGTAAATAATAATATATATTTTTAAAAAAACAGTTTGTTTCTCCTACCAGTCATTGAAAGTTGTAGCGTTGTAGCTCCTCCCTCACCCCCCCCCCCCCGCAAACACACACTCACACAATATTTACAATCTTGATTACTGGTCGAAAGTGTGAAGTGTACCGTACGAGACCAAAGACTCTTCAAGGCCTCAGATCTAGATCTGGTCTTATCGAAGTGAAATAGCATTTCAGAATTAAGGTAGTAATTTTCTTCGTTTAACTGCAACAACAACAACAAACTATAATGAAAAAAAAAGCAGATAATATTGTTGTTACTGTTGTTGTTGTTACTGTTGTTGTTGTTACTGTTGTTGTTCATACACTCCTTCTTATTGTTGTTGTTGTTGTTGTTGCTGATGATGATGATGATATTGATGATATTAATTGTTTCGAAGACAAAGAAGCGCATTCCAGATTCTCATAATTGGTTATGTTTGGAGCTGTCATGTTTTGAATGATACCAACCCCCCTCCCCCCCCCCAAAAAAACCCCCCCCCCCAAAAAATCAATACAAATATTGAAGAATATCACGATCACTGACTTCCTCCTGAACATTCACATGATTACTAGTATTACTGAAATTAAAACCCTACTCGACAAAAAATTATTGGCAATATTTTTAGCTTTTACTGTTGTTGATAAAGGTTTAAAATAGTATTTTTATGCAATTTCATAACATCATTTTTATGCAGGATTGATCCCACCTACTCGCAACACGAGCTTCCCAATCCATATCAATATTGCTCACATGCCAATCTTATAGCGACATTTTTAATTGTGCGTTTACTCTTTCATTTTCCTTATTCTAGTGCAAACTATAAAATTTATGTCTCAGAAAGACGAAAAGCACATCAGAAATTAACGCACAAGATACACTATGATAATGTATCTTGTTTTTGCCTTCCAACAGAAACGGGTGACAGGAACTAGGAAAACCTTCGACTCTGGAATTCATCATACGAATAAATTTAAACCCAAAAGGAACAAAGTTTGACCCAGAAGAACAAACTTTGACATATCAATGACATCACCATGTCCAACGATAAAATTAACCATCCGCCGAGCAGCCTTGTGATACATTACTTAAGCCCCCAGTGCCCAAAGTGCCACATATCAATCAAAATTCCAGTACAGTTACATGGCTTTTAAACAAAAAAGGCGCGGCTTGTACGGTCACAATTATACTTTACTTATTTATACCCTGGCCATTTCCATTCTCATATACAGAAGAACGATGTCACTGTGAAACTGTTGTAACCATTGTATTTCAAACAAGCTACATAGCGTGTGTCTCTTCTCAGCTCTTGGGAGTTAGAATATTTTTTTAAAAATGAAAAGAAAGATGTAAGTCTTGTGTTAACTAATATTATTCGCGTAAAGCCCTAAACGCCCCAGCTCAATTTGTGACGGAAACAAAAAAAAATTTTAAAAAATGAAGGAATAGGACTTCAAATGCAGCTAATGCCATCAAAATCCATTCCTTGTACAGTTTAAAGGAATATAAATAAAATAATTCATAAAATATATATATATATAAAACCGGAGCTTCACAGATTACATATAACATAAAACTGCCTTGTGTATAAAGAACAGCAAAACGCTCTTGTGGAATTCGAACAAAAATCAGTCAGTGATTGGTTTAAAAAAAAAATGAAAAATTCGTCTTCTTGAGAACTCTATGGGAAAAATCAAAATTTTGTTTTTTTAATTTTGCAATAGCGGTGCCTCTAGTTTTACTAAAGGTTGCGGGGACAATTGGCACTAACACCGCTATACTACAACCTCATCTACCGCAGTGCACAAAGTTGTCAACTTTCCAATGACAACAACAATAACATCGTGAACTGTACATCTTAGATCGCTGGAAGATAGCCGGCAAAAAATTAATGTTCCCCGCAATGTAAAAAGCCGGGTAGTCATAATGTGGCGGAGAGAATCTTACAGTGAAAAGTACCGTAAAACAGTTAAACTAGAATACATGCGAACAAAAACCGTAGAAATGAATATTTAGATCAATAAATAAACATTGAATATACGAGAGAATAAAAGCTCAAAGGGCAGGCTACTGAATAGACAGATGAGAGAAAAATGAACGATCAAACCAATAAATATTACAATAGTAATAAAACAAACATACAAAATGAGACAGAAAGAAACAATGAAAGAAACGGCACTTTCACTAGCGTCCTAATGTGGAGACTCTCAGAGACACAACTTACCTTCAGGCGGCACCGAGCAAAATATCATGCGGTACTAATATAGCGCTGTATTTAATACAGTCAACTCACACGCTGGTCCCATGAGAGGCTAGGCTGCTCACGAGAAAGCTGAGGGAACTCCCAGCCTTTTGTTTTGCTTTCTCGGTTTCCTTCACGGAAAAACTGGGGCAAATGTCAGAACGAGGCTAGCCGGGGACTTTCTTAGTGACGTCAATAGTTCCACCGTGTAAGGCCACAAAGAGGGAGGTCCCCTGTCCTAGATATCGGATTTCTTATGAATTATACCGTAAGCTATAATTTGTGTGCGTAAAGCATCTCGCAGTGCAAATGCCTGGCTCAGCAGAGGTGAAAATGAGATTTAAAGAGGGATTTAGTTAGCCGTAACTTCCGATCTGTTGCGTTCGAGCAGTGGCTTTTTGGAGCTAGAAACAAGGGGAAATAGGTTTAGTAGCTTAACATCAATGCCACATCATTACATCACGACATTTCAACATTTTACAACTGAATAAAGAACAAACAAAACAAAAAAAACAAAAGAGGATTTTTAGTCAATGAAAGGTGTGGCTGGGTGATGCGCGTTATTACAACAAAAAGATGGACAGGAAATGGTTTTGTCTTACTTTTCCACTGGGTCACTGCTGCTCTTGCAATTATTTATGTGGGTTTGGAACATACTTTTTTTTCTTTCTTTGCTTATGTAAGCAAGTGCGATAATGTAGAGTAAAGGTCATAGATCGACCAAAAAGGAAACTGTACACCTACATAATAACAATAATAATGTGGGCTCGTAACCAAGTTTTCGCAAAACAAATGATCTTAATAATAATATTTAGTGTAAACAGCAACTCAACAAAGAGAAATACAGGAAATCAAATGCAAAATTTCTTACTGCTAAGGCTATTGATTTTATTATTACTGCTATTACTACTAAGTTTTGAACCATTTATAAAGATAACTCCTATGTTTCGGGTACTTTGGTATTACCATTATTATCAAATTGCAATATGTTTTGTTATTATTTATTTTGAATTTATGTAAACAGAAAAAGGAACAAAGTTTTAAAAAAAATTACAAAAAAAAAAACGCCGTCGGTATCACATCATTTACAGAATATTGAAAAGCAATCATATTTGCATGATCACGGTAACAAGAACTGTCATAAAATGCAAGATCCGAAACTGCTATTATTAATATCATATAAATCTTGAGAATATGTATGAAAAAAACAACAACAACAGCAAAGAAATTACTCAGGAAACATTATTGCAGTGACGAGAAGATAATTATTTAACTGGAAGCTCAGAAAAAACGCGGCATAATTGCAAAGTAGCACCAATCCCTTTGAAGATACTTCGTTCGTTAAAATATTTCTGTGTCACAAGAAGGCACACATTTTTTTTTAAAAAAGCAGTATGTCACATGAAGGCACATTATTTTCATTCTGTTTTTGCACTATTTTCAAATGAAAGCACACTTCTTTTTTCTTTTTTCTGTACTGTACCACATTAAGACACACAATAATGTTTTTAAACTAGTATGTCACACGAAGGCATACATATTTTGATCTATTTTTGTACTATTTTCAAATGAAGGCACATATTATATTTTCTCCTTTGTCTGTACTATGTCACCCCGAGGCACACATTTTGTTTTCTTTTTCTGAACCCAATAGGATAGTCCAGGCTGTACTGTGGCTGCTTACTGTGGTACATACTTCTGCAAAGTCACCAGGTTTTTCCTATCTGTGTGGAGTTCTATTTTAAAAATTGATTATGCATTGAGCAATATTTTCACACCCAGTAACGCACCCTAATCGATCACACTTTTGTACCTTAATCTACAGCTTAGATGGTCATAGTTCTGTTTTGTTGTTGTTGTAGTTGTTGTTGTTTTTCTTGGCCCAATTTATTATCATGCTTGTACTTCTTAGCTCGAGGTTCAAATTTATTGTGAGCCGAACACATAATTATTATATTGCTTTCTTTGTGCTGTTAATATTTTTTTTCAAAATAATAAAAAAAACGTCGACGGGTGCTGCACTGTGTCGACAACGTCTATGCTCCAGCTGTAACTGGGCTGCAATGGCACTAAGGCAAATTTCCCAAATGGGATTAAAGAGGTATACAAAGTACAAAAAGAACAAAATTAAAAATGTCCGTTTAGTGGTGTCTTTTTTGTGACTATATATTTTCACATTTAATGGAAGAGGACGGAAGAAGGAGTGGTCGTGTGTGTGTGTGGAGAGGGGGTGGGGTGGGGTTGGGAGAGTGGTCTGTAAATAATAAAGTAATGAAATAAATATGGAAAAGTAATATATCAGACTTTAAAAAAAAATAAAAAATACCAGATACACTTTTTCAGCGATTTTCTGGCAAATTCTGAGCTTCCTACTATAATACACTTCAGGAATTTGTGGGAGTCTGTGCATCTCTTTATCACAGATGACCTCTTTTGTTTACCATGTTTTTGTGCATCAGTAATGTGCCAATATTGATAGTTCTCAGCAAAAATCAAATCAGCAACAAAATCAGCCTGCCAATCTACATGCACATGCACAGCAAAGGTGAGCTCATGTGTCTAAAAAGTTTTTGTTCCATAGTATGATCATTAAGTTCAGTTGTACTTTTTGCAATTCCGAGAAGGTATTCCCCCACCCACCCCTTTTTCCACCGTCCCCTCCCCCCGAGTTCGATAAAAAGGAAGCGTGGGTTTGTTCTTAAAAAGAAAACAACATAAAAGAATTTATCTTTTCATACCTTTAAACTTGAAATCTCTAGTCATGCTGATTGCATAGTCTATTATCCTCTTTCTCCCCCATTAACTGTAACGAAGGTCAAGTCAGTCTACCGTATTGCTCAGCGGTGGGTTTGCCCGACAAAGACATGAATAGGTCGAGATATCCTGCTTGCAAAAAACTAATTCAAATCTATTGTTAGTGTCAGATAGTGCGAGAGTCAAACATAATTTGTCACAATTGTTCAGTGGTGGTTTCCAAGGCTCATGCCTTCAAATATCCTGTTTGTAAATGGTAATTCAAATGAAGTGTTAAATAGTGCAAGAGTCAATTTTTTTATTATTTTTTTTTAATTTCACAGTTGCTCAATGGAGGTTTTCAATGCTAATGCCCCGAAAATGTCAAGATATTCTGTTAATAAAAACCACTTCAAATCAGCCAAATGTACTTTTTTTTTCGACAATTGCTTAATGGTGGTTTTCAAGGCTGAAGCCCTGAAAATGTCAGGACATCCTATTTGTAAAACACAAGTTCAAGTCTAGCTGTTAAATAGTGCAAGGGTCAAATACAGCTATTCACAATTGCTCAATGGTGGTTTTCAAGGCTGATGCCGTCGAAATGTCATGATATCCTGTTTGTACACAGGTTTAAGTTTATTGGACTTGTTAAGTAGTGCAAGGATATAAAATACAATTGCTCAATGGTGGTTTTCAAGGCTGGTGCCCTGGAAATGTCAAAACATCCGTATTTGTAAACATCAACTCCCGTCCGCTTGTCTGTCTGTCTGTCTCTCTTTCTCATTAAATAGTGCAAAGGTGAAGTGAGCAGCCGCAGATTTACAACAACAAAATTGCTGACATCTTTATCAATTTTGTTTGTTTTTAAACTTGAATGAACTCGTATGGGGGAAAGGATTACATCTTTCTGTTTGCGCAGGAATTTGCTTTGACGAAATGCATCAGTCACACAAAAAGACACAAGTAGTAAACAAGGAAATGATTAAGACAGAATTCACAAACCAAAAACAAACGAAAGGAGGAAACGATGGCAGAAAATCCTGTAGAATGAGTACTATTTTCAGGTATTGATACCGCTATCCATTATAATTATTATTATTAGCGTACTCCTCGCGTATTCGATTTTCCCTCGTATTCATAAGGTCGATATCGCTGCAAAGATAACTGGGCGTGATCTCTATCGAGCTGCCTGGAGCTAAGCAAACAAAAGCCACAGATTAACATAAGTTATCACACACAATTTTTATGCGCTGCCGCTGCTGTTGTTTGCACTTGCTGGACAAATCTACAGTCATCACTTCTCAAAATAAATATATTTTTCTGAAGAAAGGATCTTACACAATCCGGAAATGGAAGATTTCAACATAAAGTTCAATGAATTTAGAATCTCCTGTTAAACCAAGGAAACTCTAACCTATCAATTTACCTCTATTTTTCAAACTCGTTTCTTCTTTCTGTCCCCTTTTTTCCAGCCGCTTTCTTTTCTTTCTCTTCCCCTTTCTATTCGGGCGCCCCAGCAGCTCATTTGGGTCACAGGAAGTTCCGGCGATGACGTCACAGACAGTCCCCCGGTATCTGGGGCGCTAAAATCTCTGGCAATGACGTCATAGTCACCCTAGACAGTCGTGATGAGAGAATGAACACCGGCAAGGTTTCCAGGACTCCGGCGCACTTGGCCCAGATCGATCGGCCCTCCCTGGCATCTGCTCATTAAGCTGCATTTTTAGTTGTGTATTGTTTTTTTCTTGTTTTTTTTTTCTCCCTCTTTCTGGTATTTTCTAGGGGGAATCCCCCGCTTTTGTGTGACTGCACTTTTATTCCCCTTTCTAGGAGTCCAGCATTGATTATTTTCCTGCAAGTTGAACTCCGTCTCTCTGTCTATTCTTCTGTAAATTGAGCTCAGCATAGCATATTGTTTACGGACGGAGAATTACTTAAGCTTTTATGTTCACCCTCTTAGATCATTCTGTCTTTCCTCTTGTATTGTTATTTTATGGTGTAGCTCTGCCTTTTAATGTATTTGTCTCGTTTGCAATTTCCTTTTTTTTTTTTTGTCCTTCTTTAGTGGAATTTGTATGCCATTCCTAGACTGTCCCTACTTTCGCCCGCCCGCACATGTTATGCTTTATAGCGCCACACCCACATCTTGAAATTTAATGTCTTGGGTCATTTTCGTACGGGAGTACTGTCTCTCTTTCTCTCCCTTTTCCATATCTATCTATCTATCTATCTATCTATCTATCTATCTATCTATCTATCTATCTATCTATCTATCTATCTATCTATCTATCTATCTATCTATCTATCTATCTATCTATCTATATATATATATATATATCTATCTATCTATTATCTATCTATCTTTCTATCTATCTATCAATTTATCAATCTATCTATCTATCTCTGTCTGTCTGTCTGTCTGTCTCTCTATCCATTGGTCTCTCTTTTTCTGTATGTCTATCTATCTATCTATCTATCTATCTATCTATCTATCTATCTATCTATCTATCTATCTATCTATCTATCTATCTATCTATCTATCTATCTATCTATCTATCTATGTCTGTCTGTCTTTCTATCTATCTATCTATCTATCTATCTATCTATCTATCTATCTATCTATCTATCTATCTATCTATCTATCTATCTATCTATGTCTGTCTGTCTGTCTGTCTATCTATCTATCTATCTATCTATCTATCTATCTATCTATCTATGTCTGTCTGTCTGTCTGTCTGTCTCTCTATCTATCAGTCTCTCTCTTTTTCTGTATGTCTGCCTATCTATCTATCTATCTATGTATCTACCTATCTATCTATCTATCAATCTATCTGTGTCTGTCTGTCTGACTGTCTGTCTGTCTGTCTGTCTATCTGCCTGTCTATCTGTCAGTTTCTCTCTTTTTCTGTATGTCTGCCTACCTATCTACCTATCTATCTATCTATCTATCTATCTATATATATATATATCTATCTATCTATCTACCTATCTATCTATCTATCTATCTATTATCTATCTATCTTTCTATCTATCTATCAATTTATCTATCTATCTATCTATCTCTGTCTGTCTGTCTGTCAGTCTGTCTGTCTCTCTATCCATTGGTCTCGCTCTTTTTCTGTATGTCTATCTATCTATCTATCTATCTATCTATCTATCTATCTATCTATCTATCTATCTATCTATCTATCTATCTATGTCTGTCTGTCTGTCTGTCTGTCTGTCTGACTGTCTGTCTGTCTCTCTATCTACCAGTCTCTCTCTTTTTCTGTATGTCTGCCTATCTATCTATCTATCTATCTATCTATCTATCTATCTATCAATCTATCTGTGTCTGTCTGTCTGACTGTCTGTCTGTCTGTCTGTCTATCTGCCTGTCTATCTGTCAGTTTCTCTCTTTTTCTGTATGTCTGCCTACCTATCTACCTATCTATCTATCTATCTATCTATCTATCTATCTATCCACCCACTATACTGACTGCGTCATCATGCCGAAAGGGTTTGTTTTACTTGAAATCCATATGTACAAATAAAGCTAATTGGAAGAACAAAAAATTGGGACCACAGAAAGAAATAATCGAAAGTGTCCATGACATAAACAGTTTCGGGCGGACGTTGAACATAGGTCATTGTGTTCGGAAGGGATTAGCCATTGAATTTTCGAGATCAGGGATTTAGACCCAGCAGTGTGTCTTTTTTTTCCTGCATCTACCACAGAAGGACAAAGGCAGACACCCACGCGTGCCCTAGTCTTCTATCAGCTGGCATCAAGTGCAGTTCTCATACACAATGTGAAACATTTTTATAGACTTGCGTCAACAGATTTCCCATGGGCATGTTGGAATAAGCTATAAATTTGTCTGTCTATCCGTCCGTCAATCCTTCCGCCTTTCCGTGCGTCTGTGTATCTGTCTTTCCGTCCGCCTGTCTTTCTACCTGCCTGTTTGTCTGTCTATCTGTCTATGTGTGTGTCGGCCGTCTGTCTGTCTGTCTGTCTGCCGGTTGAGCATTTTGTTTGTCTGTGAATCCAATTACCCTCTGAGCGCCTCTACATGGACGCTAGGGACATTCGATCTTGTTTGATCTCCCTTCAATTTTTCACCATTTTTCCACCCTATTTTAAGCAGACACCCTAGTACTTTACTAGAGTAGGTTTCCCTGTGACCTCCTGCAGATGTTGCGCAATATTTGGATTTTTTTTCTTGGGGGTGGAGGGTTGGAGAGGGGGGGGGGAGTTTCTCTGTCGCCCTCAGATCCACTCAAGCATCCGGGAAATGTCTAATGCCTTCGAGCCAGCTATGGGGGAAGCTAGATCAGAAGTAAAAATTTAAAATGAAAGAGAGAGAGAGAGAGAAAGGGACAGGGAGAAGGGGGCGGTGGAGGGGTAGAAGGAACGACCAGCGAGTGACAACTCCAGCCACAAGGAAACTGGGTCAGAAGACACAAAAGAAAAAAAAAACGCCCTCTCAACAATTTTATTCGGACAGCTCGTGCGTCATCATGGCGTCACAAAATCGATGTTTCCAGGACTGAAATCTAGGACACCAGGACGCAGAGCAGGAAATCTTTGCTGGAATTCTCCCGGCGTCCCACCTTCACCTCCCCTGTTCCTTTCACATTTTCTCTCTCTCTCTGTGTGATGAACTCTTAAGAGGGGTGTCCCCAGCTTCCGCTCAGAGCGTCTCTCGGAGCCCAGCAACAGAGAGTGAGAGATATCGAACGGCTTTCTGCTGATGTGGCGTGTTTGTGGAGGGACAAGGGTTGGTTTCGCTACTGTTGTTGCTGCGGCTACTACAACTGCTACCGGTGCGGCTGATGCTGGCGGTAATGGTGGTACTGCCTACATTTTTACTATCACAGTTTTTCTCAGGCCAGATCGATATACTTGTGCTTTATGAGCCGAAGGCGCGGATTAATGCTTATTATGTCAGTGGTACACCGCAACATATTTGGGCTTATCAATTTCTCTGGTTTGTTTGGGTTTTTTTTTTTTTTATAAGTTGTGCGTGACTTAAGGGTGTATTAACAAACATTCAGTCACGAAAGCATAACGGCTTTAATTTCATGAGACAAGGAAAAAAAGAAAACACTGGCTGTTTCACGTGCTGAAATATATTCTTCATCTCAAATACATTTTTAGTTGTAAATATTTGAAATTTATATTCTCTATAAATCATTAGAAAAACACAGACATTTCTTTAAGAACTTCAGGGAATATCTGCCCCCACCCCACCCCCCACCCTGTAACTGTTATCTACAGTTATACGCATGTGTGGTACATCATACGGCCAGAGATAAAGTTATCTTCTGCATAGGCCGATTTTGCAGAGATCCGAACAATAGAGACGAGGAACTACAAACATGTTGTCATAAACCCTTTCAATACGAAATGGCATTGCAGTAAAATCTTTATTGCTTCACCACTTTCAGATTTTGTTCACCCAGTTCTAGCTTTTAAATGCAGATCAGTGGAGTGATTTAGATTCATATTCACCATTCAAAACAAATGAAATAAGTGGACCTCTATATAGACAGGATTCGTGAAAACCTAGCTTTCACAGCGTCAGTACTGCTATTCGCAACGCCCATCTTCTGCTCACTAAACAGCTCTTTATTAGCCTTGTACCACACTGCGTCAATTCTGTTTTGCGTCGGTTTTTGACTCAGAATAGAGAGTATGTATATCTATAGAGAGGTTTCACTATTGGTCGATTTGCACTGCGAGACACAGGAGGCTCTGCGAAACCATTGCTGGCATGAAGCGGAAAGTAAGTCGCTGCGGTAAACAATATCCGTTTGTGCATTTCCACGGGGCGCGAGAGCTTACAAACGGCTCTAAATATTTTCAATCAGCCAAAAAAATATGAACAAACCACAGTAAACAGATATGCACACTATCTTTGGGGAAGACGGTCTCTTTCAATTCTTCAGTTTCTTTTTACCGCAGTGACCTAGTTTCGAGATTTGGCGGAAGTGAGATCCCTCTTTAAATACATACTCTCTGCTCAGACTTGGACATCGTTTGAAGCAGCCAGCCAGACAGGGCTGTTTCATTCTCGGCCGAGCGTGAGGCCGCGTGTAACTCCATTGTCCTGAAAACCGAGGCAAAACAGATCAGATCTAACATCGTGAGCTGTGGGCCTTAATTTAGCAGTTGAACAATAAAAAACAGAAACGCAAATAAAGTTGATTTCAGTTTGTGTTTGTTGATTTGACCTTTTCGCCTCAGAGGTGTTGTAAACCCGAAGGACGGCTTACCGAAATAGATTTATCGCCGTATTCGAAGACAATACCCATCCACAACGTGTTAACTGACATAAAGGTGAAAAGGTAGCTCTAATAATATTGAAAAAAAAAAAAGCTTGAACTAAAAGGCATATACTTAGAAATGACATAATCTTCTACTTGACTTCCAGCAGAGTTAGACTCTCCATAATAATATGATTGTATAGAAAGGGTTAATAACGGAACCTAGAAAACTACTTTCCAGCTGGCAAAATGACCAATATCAAAGGTGAACTAACTGTATATCCTTAAACAGATAATTCTCTCAAGTTATAGACAGTACTTGATATTGAGCAAACTTCTGATTCCTAAACTGGATGCATTATATTATTTTGATCGGATGGTGGTATTTAATGTGGCATTCAATGCTCCTATTTAACGGTGGAGTTAACGGAATTTGGAAAACCACACTCCACCTGTAGGATGGCCCGTATCAATGTATTTCTTTAAATAACTAGATAATTCTCTCAAGTTATAGAGTGTAGACAGTTTACTTGATATTGCGCAAAGTTTTGACCTCTTTTAACAGCATGCATCATTTTTTATGAAAAAATGACAGTTAAAATGACATTTTCTGCATTATCTAACAGTGACGTCCTACCTATGTATTACATCAAATATTTACCTTGGATCTGAACGAGTTACCACTATAATTTTACGTTTATATGTTGTAGGTTTGCAGATCCTGGCAAACATCTTCCCAGCTACTTTCTTCCAGAATAACACAGAAAACAGTGGAGGTTTCTAGGATAATGAGCGGAAAATAAACAAATCACCGGATTGTTATCACAAACGAGGACAAAAACAGATCGAACCCTGAGGAGTTTTCCAGTCGACGATATTATTTGTTTCAAGGACATCTGAAGTTTTCCATGTTAAATATGTACCAGTCTCGTTCTGAAACCAGCACTTTGAATTTCCCGGCTTTGATCTTCGAAGCAAGGTGTCATTATCAGGTTTGTTTTTGGAGCCGAGAATTTTCTCTTCGTGTATGATTGTCACGAAAATCTTTTAATGACAGAGAATGGACAGGTTGTAATTTTAAATGTATTTATTTGAATATTACATCTTCCCGTCTAACCATCAATTGGGTCGTCTTTTGTTATATTTTTGGAATAAAAAAATCTATGAAACATTTAAATACTGTTGTAAAACTTTACTTTTGTGGTATTTTCTGGTAAAGTCAGTAACAGGCAAAAATCTGGTAATTGCGGGTTTTCTCCAAAACTAGGTACAGACTTGGCAATTCTTCGCATAGTTTAGTGGCTTTTTAACGAAATTCTGTAATGCCTGGTATTTTTATTAACGACTCCTATCCATTCATTTTATAAAATGTGCAATTAACGGTGCTTTGCTCCGGGGTATTTTGTCTGTATCCAACTGATGTTGGTGGGATTTCGGGTCAGATTTTATCCTGTATTCAGGTTAAATGTGCTTAGAGAATATTATGTGACGTGGCCTCTTTTTTGAGAAAGCCAAACTGGTCCAAAAGGGAAGAGGTTGAAAAGAATAAAGATCAAATGGTAAACCCGATTCCGTCCAATCATATCATGGCATGCCACTTTAACCCTTTGATTACCAACGGGCCACACAAGTCCTGCCGCTAAGAAACACATACAGTGAAAATGAATTTGCAGCACGGGTTTATGAAAAGGTTATTCTGTATTATACCTGCTAGCTGACCTGTTGACTCGAGGAATACACAGATGTGATTCTTAAATTGAGTTTCGGTCATCAGTGTGTAAACTGGAACGCAGAATGAATTTCCAGCTAAACTTGTTTAATTCAATTCGAAGAAAATGCGTATCTCAGTAAACAAAGTGTTAAGATCGCTATAAAATACTGTTATAATTCCATAAGTGTAAGCAAAGTGAGGATCCTGTGAACCCAAGTATACCCCGTTCACAAAGTCTTCACACTGATTTTTAAAGGGGAAGAAAGGAATTTCAAACGAGAAATATTTTGGGCATTAAATAACAAAATACTGTGTTATATAATTATGTATTATAAAAGTATAGATTCGCTTTTCTCTCCCCCCCCCTCCCCCCCCCCCCACCGCCTCCTTTATAAGAGTTTGGAAATAAGGCGGGGTCAAGAGGAGAATTGAAGCATTTGGGGGGGGGGGGGGGGAGGGATTAGTGCAGTTTATCTATACCACCAACCTTTAACCCTCTCCCCCTCCCCGCAAAAAAAAAAAAAAAACAACTGTCAAAGACGGATGTAAGGAATCTAATTTGTTTCAGTTTTAGTGTGAGATATGAACTATCAAGTTGAACAACACCTGGCGCACTTGCAAAAACCGAAATAAAAGTTTGCCTCGCTAGTTTGGGTTCGGCACAACGTACTGTCTTGAGTGAAGCGGTAGAGAGAGAGACCTGGCGCACTCTGTCGAAACAGACACAAAAAAGTGTCATGGCTCGGCGCGCCGCCAGCCTGAAGGCGTATCGATTCACCTAAAATTACGACCGAGTTGCCACGGCGATTCGAAACTCGCGAATTCAGATTCCCACACTAGGAGGCAGCAGCTCCTCCACGATCAAACTTGTAAGTATCTATTTGTTCAACTCTCCCCCCCCCCCCCCCCCAACCAACTTTCTCCTTCCTTGTCATCAGCGGAAATCCAGAACGAGCGTGTGTAAGAACTCGTCATGGCTTCGTATCGGGTGGATTTATAATGTGGCGCTATATCGATAACACAGCACGTAATCGATTTTGTTACCCGGTTATGATCCGAATGCAGTTGGAGCAGAATCCATCTCTCGATCAAACTTAATAGGAAACAGGTAGACTTTTGTCTGAAACTAAGCAAAATAATTTATTTTTTTTTAATTTCAAGGAACAGAATTTTTGCGATTTTCATTAATTCTACTGTCAAATCAAAAGGAATCGACCTTATATCGATCTGAAAACCGTTGTAGGAAAGAAATACCAGACTTGTGATTTTGCAAGGGGTGGTGTGGGGAGGGGGGGGATCCCCCCCCCCCCCCAACCTCCCTGATAGTGTGGCATGCAGTTGCCAATTATCAATAAAGCATACTTTAACTGATTGGTCAGATTTCACGCAAAACCGAAGAAGGCACTATGCGTGCGGATCCATGAAAGAAATATTTTCTGGCGTGCACCCACAGCGGCTGTTATTCTCTCTGAAAGAGGTCAGGATCTACTACAACTTGATTTAAAAGCTTTTATAAATATTTACTTTTTTTTTTTTTTTTTTGCAGATCTATACGAAACAACTTTTGAGAATTTTGACAATATGATAAACTTCAAGCAGAACAATTTCATTCTATTTGTGACATTTGAATTGATGAGGCCCTAAACACCTGAACTCTCTGCCTCTAGTAATATCGTGAGGTCATTAGAATGGTAAATGTCCAAGACAAAACTATGATATTCGGAAACGCAGCAGAGTATTGTGTGTAAAGGGGTTGTCCTCAACGGAATCGATGTTATATTCTCTTTCAAAGTGGTAATCGAACATCTCCCTGTCAGGTGAGTGCAGAAGGTGATCTCACGCATTGCCCTGCATGTGCAGCGTCGTCGAGAGGGTAGAATTATAGTGCGTAATGCTGAAAATCGTGACGGATTGCGTAACACAATCGGCATGATTATATCATGATACCACACTGTAGTTTCTACTTTTAGATTTGTGTGTTTCTAGAGGATGGTAAGTGTCGACGAAGCAGCGAATGGCATTGAAGAAAGAGACAGACATCGACAGAGAACTGAAATTGACGAAATCAGTAGGCGTTAGTAATAAACAGACCGACCCTTTACGAAAACAAAACAAAACAAAGAAGAAAGGAAATTTTTGAACCCAAACATCTCAAATTGGAAACGTTTATTTTGTCGCAACCCCCTCACCCCCCTCCCCCCCCCCCCCCGCCCCCACCCCAACCTATCTTTGGGGGTTGGGGAGGGTTACTTTTGCTTTTCTTAATTCTCTTATATGTTTCCCTTTTTCTTTAAAAAATCAACAAAAAAAAGACGAACATTTTGACATCTGAAAGACATTTATTCATTAATTTATTTATTATTAAATTGTTTATTTATCAAATTATTTATTATTTGTTTTTTTTTTGGTGTTTTTTTTTTTGTCTTTCTTAATTCTTTTATATTTTTTCCTCTTTCTATTAATAAAACGAGAATTTCAACATCTGAAAGACATTTATTTATTTATTTATTTATTTATTTATTTATTTATTTATTTATTTTGTTTACTTATTTATGACGTATTGACAATGCTGTTTAAAAAATGACGTTGACCTGAATTGGCATACGGTCTTTTTCCGAAAGACGGCAAGATAGCAGACTCCCCACAGCAATCCATTTGGACGTGCATTAACTGGGGACCGACCAGAACTCGGAGTCAGACAACCGAATAGAATTTTCCATCATGGCCAGTTTGTTCAGTGAAGTGCAAAAGTAAACCTTTTTATTTTTTTTGGTGGTTTGGTTTTTTTTTAAATTTTATTTTCGCTCGTATTCTGTGACTTGTCAGTACAGAAGGGTCAATGAAAGCCTCTTGGGATCAGTATCATAGCGGTTTCCGCTATTGTATAATTATGTAGGAAATGAATGTGCACATGAATATAAGAGCAGTCCTATTCCACTTTTCCCCGGAACTGAGATAGACTTATGGGTATGTACAGGACCTTCCAGTCTTTCAATGGGTTTGTGAAAGCCTCTACTGATCAATATAATAGCATTTTCCACCTTTGCAATGTAGGAAGTGAATATGCACATGAAAATAAGAGCAGCCTAATTCCACTTTTGTCCAGAACTGAGTTGGAACATATGGGCGTGTACAGAAACCTTCCAGTCTTTCAGTGGAATAGCGGTCCAAAGCTGGGTTTACATGTGTACGGAAACGGAAACAGAAACGGAAACGTCATGAAAACATCAAGCAGTGAAATAGAAAGAATACTTTCATTTGTGCGGGTACGCAATTTACGTACACACGAAAACCCAGCTTGATTCTCCTGAAGCGAAATAAACTAATTATTTGGCATTCAATTTTTCTCTTAACTGACTATTCAAGTCAAAGGAATGACTTTTCGAAATCAGTTCTCTTAAAATCATCAAAAGTGGAGTTACTCCCCTATTTTATTCCTGGGCAAAAATATAACAACCCAACAAATTTCTAACGGGTATGATTTTTACAGTTCAGTTCCATGTGTGAATGCAGCTTTGAGGAAAAGGATTGAGGGAGGGTACAGGAAGGGGTTGGCCGGAAAAAAAATCGATAATTCCCTCATTGGTTTCCATCACATAGTTCAAATTTAGCAGGGGCAAACAGACAATTAGGCAATGAATTCAGTATCTATTCCTCAAACTGGCTTCCTTTTTTGAAAAAAAAAAAACCAAAACACACACACACACACAAAGCTGGCAATCAAATCGCATGGTTTTTCCTGCCTCGGGTGTGGTTACTTAAGCTGGCGCGCCGTAAACTTTGTACTGTACAACAGAAAAAAAATGCAAGTGTTATCATTCAATGCTAATGCATGGTTCTTTGTTGCAGTTTTTTTTTTTTTTTGGTTGAAATTGAAAGAAAAACAGGATGGTGTACTGCAAGGGGTGGACAAACTTGCTTGATGTTAGAGCCACAAACAGTAAACTTCAGAGTAATGTTCGAGAGCCACAAGATACGAACCAAAATGAACACATACATTTTTATTGCTACATTACAAAATTTTTAGATATAATATTAAGAAATTATTTTGTATGCAACAATATTTACTCGTGTATGAAGTTTTTTTTTTTAACTGTTAATCTGTATTGACCTTAATAATCACAAAATACACTATACACCAAATCTTTTTTTTTTTTTAAAGAGGGGGGGGGGGGCTCAGCCGACAATTTCTACGAGCCACATACTGAATGTCAAAGGACCGCATGTAGCTCGCGAGCCGCGGTTTGGCCACCCCGGCTATATTGTATTATATCCTGCATTTATTTTTAGTTGGAAGTCATTTTTTTTTCGAAATTTATTTCATTTCATCCTCTATTTTAGTTTAGATTTTATTTGTTCATAACATAGGATTTGGCAATAGACAACCTCTTTCTTTTTTGCACTATTCCAGCACTATACCAAGCTTTTCTGCCACCCCTCCATAGTTTTGTTATGTTTATAAATTTCATTTTAAACAGGTTCCTCATCAAAAAGATTATTGCTTATTTCACCAGTTAACTGTGATGAATGGATTAAATTTTATGATGAATGTGTGGACTTGATATGATACGTTGTCATAATGTATATAAAAAAATAAATGCTCTTGCTATTTTTACTATTGTGGTTCCAGAGACATTCGGGAATCTGGCGCAGTGGTAAGAGCGTTTGGTCTGATGCAGGAGTTCCCGGGTTCCAACACAGATCATGAAGGGGTCTAAGAGAAAAAAGTATTTACTTTTCTCCCGCTGACTTCTCTTGCACTCACTCGATGACAGCCTGACCGGGGACCCAAGCCGTATTTCTGACATAGAGTCGATGTACGCTTCCCACCCAAAGAGAACTATAGGAGCCAGTCAATAACTGCTTTATGTAAAGTACTCACTACTGCCGTTCAATGAAGAGAAATCGAGAGACTCGACTTCCCCTTGAAATGACACGGTTCTGTCTCCACGTTTTGGCTGAACTGAGTTACACACTACACACTACATCTACAAGTCTTCTCCACTGTGTGTCAGAGTATCAAGCGGATTCGGTGTGTAATTTGTAAGCATTACTAAAAAGAAAACAAGTCGTTATCACCAAAAAGCTATAAGCGCATGAAATGTTTCAATCATCAATTTCTCAAAAGTTGATGGAAGGGAGTTAGAACGTAGTCATTCTAAGGGGACGTTTAGACTATAGCAGGGGTCACCAAACTACGGCCCGCAGGCCGGACCCGGCCCGCGACGCCATGGTACTTGAATTCGTTTGATAAAACCAGGGATACCTAGAGCTACGGGATGGACAATTGCTTATGCGGCCCGCGCTTGTAAGTCTGTCAGTTATCCGGCCCTCTGTGAAAAAAGTTTGGTGACCCCTGGTCTATAGCAATGGTCACATCCACCCTCAGATGGGACCTATTACTCTCCCAAAGAACTACTCACAATGCGAATCCTAGTTTTGTTGGTTTTTTTTATAAGGTCCGACGTCCACTAGCCGAATTTGATTGGCCGACTAGTTGAATGATGATGTCACGAATTAGGTTTGAATTAGATTCATCTAGTTAATTGGCTGGTGTGAGGGGTTTCGTGAAAACTCAATATCGTGACGTCACCAATCAACTAGTTGGCCCATTAAAATGGGTTAGTATGTGAAGGGTTTAATAATCTTTGTTATTCCCTTTATCTTGTCGCCTCTGATGTTGTTTGTGCTGTAGTTGTCGTTGATAATGATGGCGCTGTTGTTGTTGTTGCAATATTATTTTTGTTGTCGTTATTGCTGTTGCTGTTTTTAATGTTGATATTATTGCCGTTGTTGTTGTTATTATTGTTGTTGTTGTCGTCGTCTTCGCTCTTATTGTTAGGTTGTTGTTGTTGTGGCCGTGGCTCTTGTTGGTGTTGTTGTAGCTGTGGTCGTTTTTATAATTGTTATTGTTGGTGGTGGTGATGCTGTTGGCATTGCTGCTGCTGCTGGTGTTGTAGTATTTTTTTGTCTTCATTCACGACGATCGTACACTTTTTTTTTTTTCGGTGCATTTATCTATTTTAAAGCGATTAGTCGACTGCAGCAACTACTTAAGTGCGCTGTCAACTCGCAGAAGGAGATGACAGAAAGCAAGCTATTGTGTTAAACAAACTGGGCTCTGAAGTTGAAACATCAATCGATAGATAAAGTGATGTCGTTTCACTTTAATAACTTCTGGATTCAAGAGTAAATTTGTACAATTTTGCTTTTAAGAACCGCTGTGATCACTTGAACACGAGAAGCCTTGTCTGCCCGTGGAACTATAGAATTGCAAAGGCTTAAAAATAACACTGAATTCTTACATTTTTGCACGTGCACAACGAGTCAACTGTTGGAGTCGACAGCTTAAGTCAATGCATGTTCCGGAGCGAGTTCTCTTTAAATCATTATCCCTGCTACATCCCTACGCTTTTTCGATTTTTTGTAAAAAAAAAAAATATATATATAATATTTTTATGTGTCGTCTCTCTCCTGTCATAATTTCACCAATTACGAACGTGTTTCAGGCTTCCTCCTATTTATTATTATATTATTGTTACTATCATTATTATTATTATTATTATTATAATAATAATATTATATTATATTTATCGTTATATTATAGTTATATAATAATAATAATTTATTATAATAATTTATTATTAATAATTAATATTATATTATAATTACCGTTATATTATAGTTAAACAATAATAATACATTATTATTTCTGTATTATTACATGTACTATTATTCATTATCAATATTATTATTACTATTATTGTTATTATTATTGCTGCTATAATTATTATTTTATCGTTATTATCGTTATCATTATTATTGCTATTGTTATTACTCATATTCGTTTGTGTCCTTTTCCATTTCTCTCCCCATCCCCCACCCGTTTTTATTTGCTAATTATTCAGCTCATATTTCATGATCTTGCCGCCCCCTCTTTACATGAAAAGAATGTTTGATATAATGGTAAATTTATGATGCAAAATTATGACAGTGCTACTGCGACTAAAAAAAAAAAAAAAGGGAAAGAAAAAAAAATAGCCAGAGTTTTCCCATAGTGAAGTTATAAATACATAATAAGTGTCGTCAGTCAAAGCCTACAGCAATACCTGAACAATGAATAAAAATTCAGTATTTGCCCTATTTGGCTACGTAACATAGGGCACTATTCATAACTTCCGCACATTCACCTCGAGGTGGCGGTGCGAAATCTGTGCACGCTAAATACGATAGCTGTCTCATCCTGTTGTTTCTAGTATCTTTATGAATACTACCCATCAACTTCAACATTAGAGTAATCATGCAGCCGGTAATTATTGCCTCTGTTGAAAATAATAATTATGATGATTGGACATGAATAAGCAGTTGTTATCCAAAGTTCAGTTATTAAATTTTGAAACAAATTGTCACAAACAAGGATAATTAAACACCCCTATTAAATTTCTCTAAATCTTATTTTGACATCAACGTTGAAGGAGTTAAACTTCATCTTTATATTAATTACACTGTTACAATTAATCGTATTTTTTTTCTTATTGCCCGAAGATCTTTGAAAACCGAAAGCTTGCGGTTTTTTGTTGAGTTTTTTTTTTTTGGTTTTTTTCTTCCCTCTTTCGTTTTCATTTGTAACGTTTCTAAAGCAGTTTTGCAACATACAGCCTTTTCTCTCTTATTTTTTTTTCTCCACATTTTAACTAAGCAATGTGAGAGGTAATGGTTACTATGTAATTTGAAAACTGCATAGAAATGTCAGAAAGGAAATTATTAGGAAAGTGCTACAACGGGAGACTTTCACAGAAGAACCCTCCCCTACCCACTCCATCCCCCATTGAAACAGGTGTTTCGGCCCTGGATTGGTGACACTCAGGTAAAGAATGTCAGTGTTCTCCTGTCTGTCTTTGGCTTTAATTCTGACTCCTGGTCATTCAAGACAGATGTATTCAATAAGGAAACTTGAATGTACAAGATAAATAATCTCTGTTGGGAAGATAATAATAATGATATTGAAGATCATTTATATCCAAACGAGTTTGCTCTAGGCGCTTTACAGAAAGTCTTGTTCTCTCGATTTGCATCTCTCTCACTCTCCCTTTCTTTCTCTCACTCTCTTTCTCTCACTCTCTCTATCTCTCTCTATCTCAGGGCAAATTGTAACGCAGCAGATATCACTATTCCTAGGAGAAGTATGAAAGTACATGATAGCACGTAAAGGCTTTTCATTTTTTAAAATTAAGGTCAACATACAAATAATACTGCAAGGTAAAGATTCTCTTCGAGAAAGGATGCCACTATTTCTAAAGGAAGAATGAAAGTACATAACACCATAATGATGTGTTTTTTTGTGTTTTTTTTAATCCAATAAGCAAACTTGAATTGTAAGATAAAGAATCCCTGTCAGAAAGAATGAAACTATTTCCAAGAGTAATATGAAAGTACGTGATCTCATGCAAAGGCTGCAAGTTGAAAATTCTCTTCGAGAAATGATGCCACAATTGCCAAAGGAAGTATGAAAGTACAAAATGCCTTTTTTTTTTTCTTTTTTTTTTATATATACTGTCATCATTGTCAACATATAAATTTGTACTGCAAAGTGACGGATCTGTCTGAGAAATAATGTCACACTATGTTAAAGACAAGTATGGAAATCAGTAATAATATCATTAACGACTGTTAACATACTACTATACAGAATTGGAAAGTGAAGGAGCTTCCTGAGAAAGAATGTCACTAAGTCGAAGACAAGTGGAAAGTTGGCAAAAAAACAAAGCAAAAAATGTTGCATTAGCGGAGACCCTCGGGTGTGGACAGACAGACAGATAGAAGAAAACGTTACAGACGGGGCATGAATGTATTTAAAAACAAAAAATAATTACCAAATGAGGTCCAGCATCACAGAGTGAGAGGCCAATATTTGTAGTTTGTAGGACTCATCACTCATCGGTTTCCATTTAATAAGTCAAAGACAAGTATGAAACTACACTAATATCACGAGGCGTTTTCTTTTCTTTAATATTTATGTGCTCTTGTTGTCTTTTTTTTTTTCCTTACCCTCATCGTATATTAATTTTCTTGCACCTCATCTATTTTTCAGTCTTTCTTTTAGATCTCTCTATTCTTTCATCACTATACCTTACGCTCCTCATTAGTGCCAGGAGAGGAGATAAAAGCTGGTCTTACCCTTTCATACAACTTCCTGTATTCGAAATGATCCTGGCTATATTTTTAAAATTATTACAATCATTTAAGCCAGAAAAACATCATGAATTAAACTAATTACAGAGCTGCGTTTTGCTAATCATCCTCAGTTTTGCAAGCCTTCCCATTTCATCCATAACGTGTTTCGCAGTTGCAGTCAATTTGGCTGTGAAATTATTATGCCACGTGGAAGGTGAAATCCACGCAGGCAAAGTTTGATATTTGCAAATGGCATACATTTGTAGCTAATTCTGGCTTGCAATAAATCCCTTTAATAGCTGGACAATTGAGAACAAACTGGCCACGTGGCACATACCACAAAGCACAAATTTTCATATCCGTTGATATAGACTGGGACCAAAGAGGTCAGCAAATATCGAAAAATTCAAAATACGAAAGTTTTCAGAGATTAGAAAATTCGTTACTAAAGCAGAGCAGGTAATTTGTTTGATCTCCGACCACAAAAGTGCCAAAATTGTGATAAGGTAACATTTTATTTGGCAAACAGCAGAAGGACCAATTTCTTGAAATAAATTCATTTTTAGATAATTAAGTGCTCTATAGCACATCCATGAAACATATTCTTCAGTAGACAATTAAGCGCTCTAGGGCACTTTCGGTATATTGTATAATTCCAGGTGCAAGTTTTGGTGAGATAATTTCAAGTCATAATTTGAGTGACATCTGTCAAAATCGCCACGGTAATGATATAATAATTATGTGGTATTTATTACAGAGTCTTCTGAAATGATCTACGCACAAACGACACGTAATTGTCCGAATTTACCATTATATTGTACACTGGAAAGTGGTAAAATGAATCTGGAAATTAATGGACACCCTAAAGTAGCTTTTACGACTTTTCAGCTCGATCGTCCTTCTATGAGCTATTAACGTGTATTCGTTATTTCCGAACACTTAGCAGTATGCGCTTTAGAAAATAATATCAAAATACTAAACTATTTATTGAGCGTTTTACACAAGGCATGACATGCGTGTTATTGTAATAGTTTGGATTTTGCTATCACTCTTGTTTTTTTGTTGTTGTTTTTTTAAGGAAGCGCATTATATCCGTACAACGCACACAATTCGATGACGTAGAACACACACCGGAATACTATATTAGTGACCTTGTTAATTTGCATAGTTTTTTAAAATATAAATCGGCTTAGTAGCAAAACAATCCGACTTCTGCTCGGAGATTGCGTGATCTGCGCTAATAATAATATTACTTGAGTGTACGAAGATCACCAATGGCTACCCCAACCCCTTTTCGCCTGATTAGTCAATCTGTCTACCGCCCGTTGATATAAACTGACTTGACCCTCACGCCCTCAGGTCCATCTGACTATTCCATGTGTTGTCACTTTAAATACATGAAAACCATACCAAGTTTTGTTTCAGCAAACCTTCACCAGTCGCGCTTTTGGTAAACATGTTGTACGGATATGCACTGTACTTTTTTAATGCTTAGACGCTGTTGTGCCTCTATTGAAAAATTGGTATTGTTACTATTGTGGTTATTTGTTTCGTTTACGTGTAATTATTTCGTTTCCATGATACTGGATACTTTTTAAATCCAGAGCTATGTAACTTCTCATGTGATTCAATTTGCAGTGGTTGTCTGGAACTTTCCGGAAGCAATAAGGAAGAGGTGGTTTGATTCCCACTAATTTCCCGAAAGTACGACGTGGCTCCTAACTGAAAACAGAAAATTAATAGGCCCAGGCTTTGTACGGATCAAAGGCACAAGAGATAAAAAAAAAAGGGAGGGGGGGGGGGGGAGAGGGTGGCAGGAGGGGGGGGGATTCTGCATATAAGACATAGATAACTCTCATCGCCATTTTCAATTTGAAAACAGTTTTGAGGGGTACGAGTGGCTGACTCTAAATCTCTCCTCCTCCAATCCCTGTAATTTGGTTATTCCACATTACAAATTCTCAAATCAACAATATTTTGCCCCTAGAGGTATACTACTCGATTTAAATCATTATAAGGGGACAAGGTGGTCTAGAGGCAAGGTGCTCGCCTCTCATGCCAAGGGTCCCGGGTTCTAAACCCGGCCGGTGCAGGCATGTTGGAAGTTTGGGATTTTTCTCATATTTTCATGTCCCTGATCCTATTGAGGGGTAGGATCGAGTACCTAGTCTTCTCGGATAAGGACGAAAAAATTCGGAGGGCCCGTGTGCACGTTGCCCACGTTAAAGATACCTTGGCAGTTGGAAATCGTAAAAAGCAGGCCGAAATAAAATTCATCCCTACCACCCACTCCCCCTCATCCCCCCACCACAAAAAAAAAAAAAAAAACGCCGACCGGCGCTGCACTGTGGCGACGACGTGCCTGCTCCAGTTGTAACTGGGGTGCAATGGCACAAAGGCAAAATTTCCCAAATGGGATTAAAGAGCTATACAAATACAAATACAAATACAAATAAATTATAACGATGGTGCATGAAAAGTAAAATTTAAAAATCAATGCAGCATGATCATTATTAAAGACTTGTAATGGCCCGAGCATTCTTCGAATGGCGAAACAAAAACAAAGGACATCGCTTCAGACCAAAATTAATCAGCATAAAAACATTGACCCTCAGATGCGTAGGGTCATCCACAAAACACAGCGATTAATGCATAAATAGGACAGTACACAGTGTGCAGCAGTGCGCACCGAGAATGTTCAGGAAGTGATGATGTCATGGGCTCATAATTATGTTCGTGAAAATAAAGGATCGGAGGTAGACAATTAGCGACACAATGCAAACTCAAAAAAAATACTTCCCCATCATTTGGGGTCTCCTAATCGAAAAAAGAACCCTCTGCAGGCCAAAAGGAAGGCGCCTGTGAAATTTCAGGCCAATCCGAGAATGTCGACCGGCGATGGGGGTTTGTTAAAAATCGAGTTTTTTTTGGTTTTTTTTTAAATTATTGTACAAGATACAGCCCTACCTTTTAAACAAGCATTGCATGTATGGCAAATGCAAACTGAAAGACAAGCATTGCGAGTCCAATGGAGATGTTGTTAATGAGCTCTATTAACACTCTTACAAAAGAACTTATTTAGCTAATCTTTGTTCCACCATATCAAAGTACGTGTTGGAACAAAGTGTGTAAACATTTTTTTTTTAAAATACTGACATTAACTTGTCTGCTCACTCGTTAGTTTTGGCTATTCGGGATCCACCTCAGCTCTCTCTTTGTCATCGACAACATAAATAAGGTGCTATTTCGGACTGACTTACCGATTTATTTATTTATTTAATTATTTATCTGTTATTTTATTTATTTACCTAGCAGCCCCCCCCCCCTCCTTTCCTCAACTCAGCAGCCCCCCTCCCCTCATCCCTACTTAGCAGCCCCCATCCCTCCATCCGCACCCTGGGGCCTCTCCCACCCAAGCAACCTCTTCCTTAGCAGCCCACCCTCCCCCACACACACACCCAACTCCAGCAGCCTCCTCCCCCCCCCACCTTATTCTAACCCTAACAGCCTCCTCCCACCCCCCCTGGCAGTCTCTTCCCTGCCCCCTCCCAACATACACATCCTGCCTTAGCAGCCTCCCGGCCCCCCTCCCCACAACACATAAGCACTACCTTAGAAGCCCTCTCCCGCCCCTCCCCCGCCCCCCCCCATAAACCCCACTCTAGCAGCCTCTGCTTCTCCCCTCCACACCCCAGCTAGCTTATCAGGTTCCTCCCTCCCCGCCCCACCAGCTTGTCCCCCACCCCACCCCCAACACACACATCCACCCCAACAGCTTCCCACCCCAACTACCCGTGTAATTTCATCGCCACGATTCACTTATGAGCTGGCTGATGTTGATGCTTCAGCGTCTCCGTTACTCTCTAATCTTCCTACAACAAGCGACTCGAGCAATTTACCTCTGTTCAGGGCAACCGCTTATCGAAGATGAGAAATTTTCTGTTATTGAGAGACTAATTTTGCAGTCAATACCATCAGGGGGTACAGTATTACAGTACAAGCAGCCTCTTGATCTAAAAGCGGCCGATCACGAGGTAAGAAATTGCACGAGAATATGATTAAGTGTTAACCTATCCATCAATACAGGGGAGAATCGATTAAGAATAGTGAGGTTTTGATGGTTTTAAGGACAAGCCAGCAGAAAAAAGTTCAAATCTAGCACGATATCTTCTAGCCTGAATGGAGTACTTTAGTGGCTATAATGAGTTTCACACAAGCACGAATGTATTAGCTTCCTCCCTTGCACTCCCATCCCTCAAAGAAAGGCACACTCTTCACTAAAGAAAAAAAAAAGAGACTCAAAATGGGATTTATGATGAAGAAATCGGCATATCCGGATTTGAAGATTCGGATAAGCGTATGATTTGTCTTATGAGTGACGAAGAGGGTGCTACAATAGGATATAACTAACCTAAACAAACCAACCAACCAACCAAAAAAATCGTGCTTAAGCTTGTTTTCCCGATTCTAGTACATAAAAAATAGTTCACTATTGTTATGTAGGTATAGAACAATTCTGCCGCCTCGAATTATTCCCCAATAGCCTACACTTTAAAAAGTCAGTAGAGTCTCACATTTATAACCTGAGTTTGGCCCGACCTCTTGGGAGATCAAACTCTTGACCGACGGAAGTTCTCTTCCTCTGACGATCCCTTTTAAATCTCCCTTTCCCAAGAGTTTCATTTTTGTTATTTTCATTTTCGATACTCTTCAATAAGATCGTGTATGCACACACTGTGAATTGAGTTCACCTTCTATATTTTGCGAGCAGTATACCACCTCCATTCGATCCCAATGTCTGCCAGAAGGCCATCATTAACTGAAAGTCCTATCTATCTGTATACGGTGCCCACACTACGAGAGGCCGGTTCAACACGTTTTGTCTTACGGTTACATTTGCCAAATATGAATACAAGCACGTAAAAGGCTGCTCTTTTTATATTTCATAAAAACGCCTTATGAAGTGAATTCATCAGAATCACTTCCTGAGTCTCTGAGATTTATTTCACGACTTTAGTTCTTCTTTGTTCTATCTCCATTTTCTGAAAAACTGGGGATCTTTTACTATGTAGAAGAGGTATTTCAAATACACACTTTAACACTAGTTTAAAATGCTTTTTTTTTTTTGCCATTTATCAAGCTGTTTCACAGTTCCGATTTATTCTAACTCCTTGTCATAATACTGAAGCCGCCGCAATCGTTTTAATGTCGAATTTCTCAGTTGTGCAAAAAGTGGAGTTGGAACAATCAAGAACTGAGGTTGCTATTTCCTGATATTACGTTTGGATGATGACAAAGTAGTAGTCCACAGATCGAGATTCAAATTGCGTAATCGTTACGCCTGATACTGTGCGGGAAAAAAATCGCAAGATGCGTAACAGATCACTTAGGTATTAAATTTTTGAAAATTCATGATTGTATAAGTATAGCCCAGGGCGTTGGTGGCTGTTGTGTGTTTTGGAGTAAGGAAATGATGTTGCAGATGAGGCTTCATTATGGTGGATGTGGCTTTCACCATTACACGAAAGAAATATTGGCGTGTTTCAGTGTCTTCGCCTTTTTTTTTCTTTTGGTCTCCACTGTTTCCATCATTATTTTGCATCCCTTTATAATATGAGCTGCCTATACATGATCAGTAGATTTGAATGTCGACACTGTTCATTTATAAAGCTGTAAGTTGAAATGGCACATATACGACATGAGCAAAGAAAATATAATAGTTTCTACTTATTTATTTATTTCATATATTTTTTCGTCACTTATTCCATTTTTTTCATTTACTGAAACAATTGTTTTATTTACATATTTAATTATTATTTATTTTTCTTAGACAGTGAATTCCATCTCTGTCGACTCCATGACACGGATCTCTCTTAAGATTACTTTAGATTTGTTTTGCAAAGAAACACATAATATACATACATTGAAGAGGCAGTTTGTTTGTTTGTTTGTTGTTGTTGTTGTTGTTGTTGTTGTTTTGTTTGCTGAAGTGGATTATGGCTTTATTAAAAACAGGTGTTATTTTAGTTGTAACCATTATCATAATTATTGTCTGTTCCCGTTGCGTTTTTCATTTTACATTGGCACTTGTTACTGCAAACTTTTGAGACTATTACGATGCTGCCTTTGTAAGTACCACTACTATTGCTGTTGCTGTTAAACTATCGCTAACACTTTTAACAGATTCAACTATGACAGTCATTAGTGTCCCCCCCCCCCACCCCCCACGTAACGTTTGTTATGATTTTCACTATTTCCTTTACCATATCAGATACAAAGGTTACTTTCAGTTTCCCTTTATATTTTTTTCCAGCGAAGTACCATCGTGATAGTAAGAACATTATGATACTTCGCTGGAAAAAGTATAAATTCAAACTGAGAGTGACACTTGTATCTGATGATGCACCATCATATTCTTATTGTCACGATGGTACATTCTATCATCTATACCATTGAAATTTGTGGCTCACTTAGTGAAGTCTTTTATCTCTGTTTTAGTATGAGATGTAGAGTATGGAGTCAAACGGGACCTTGCACACAGGCGAGTAGCAAACACGTCTATCTCGTGGGGACACGTTGGCCTAGAGGCAAGGTGCCCGCCTCTCTTGCCGAAGGTATCGGGTTCGATCCGCGGTCGGTGCAGGCGTGTTGGATTTTTTTTTGGGGGGGGGGGGAACATTCCTGTCCCTGATCCTATGATCGGTAGGATCGAGCACCTAGTCTTCTCGCATAAGGATGAAAAACTCGAAGGGCCCCTGTTTGTACATTGCGCACGTTAAAGATACATTGGCAGTAAAAAGTCGAAAAGAGCAGGCCGAACCAGGCCGCTGCCCGGGCAAAATTAATAAAAATTAATCCCTATCACAAAAACACACAGAAACAAGAACACGAAAAATAGGAACAAGAAAAGTGAGGTGTAAATGCCCAGGGCAGCAAAACAAAGACCTAAAAACAACGACTTCGGACTAGACAAATCTGTCTTGAGTCAGATGGAGAACAGAGAAACCTCGCTCACTGAGTCAAACAGACGCAACTAAACAGATTTGACTCTGTGTGCCCCCAGCCTAATTCTCTTTACGTTTAGGTCTAATAATTGAGAGGAAAACCGTGTTTCAACTCTATCGGGACGTATCACCGATTTATCGGTGCCGGACGTATCGCCGATTTACATTGTAGTCTACACTCGATTCTCTTTTATTTGATATATAACATTTTACTTTACTATCAAAACATTTTTTTTCCTGTAAACGTTTTTCTGAACCATGCTATTTTTTTTTTTCCAAAGTGGGGAAAAAATTAATTACGTCCAGACTTGACCGAAGCCCCTACCACTGACGCCCTGAAAGAGTTAATAATGAACTAATGGCTTTGTACAGAAATTAATTAAACATAAAATCGGCTTCCTTCACCAGAAGTCAAAATGTGGCAAAAGGAAAAGTTGTATGTAACAAAGCCTCGCAGAAAAAAGAAATACAGAAAGGATACAATCAAACGAAAAGGAAAAGGAAAGACCTTCACCTGAACAGTTTATTGTATAAGAATGTACAACAATTGGTATGATTTGTCTCAATGTTGCCTTGATCTCCCGTTGTCTTTTTTATAAAATGCAACAATGCCATTTGTTTCCTCCATAACTATATTAGTTGTTTTCATATTTTCGATAAAGCTTCTTGAATTTGCCGTAGAATCAAACCCATTGCCTTCATTTCGTAATTCCTAGATCTTATGCTTTGAACTAAACGATTGATCAGTACTTTGATAAACAATGGGAGCATCAAAGAGAGATAACAATACCAGTGAAAAATGAACATATTAATTAGGAGCATTAAAATGTATTAGGACACAGGACAATACTGATCTTTTATTTTTCAAATAACCGCACTATTTGTGTCGTTTTATGTTTTGTTGAAATATTGTTCCAGTTATGTTAGTATTGATAAAAGGTTATTACCTTAATTGTTCGGTAGCAAAATGCTAGCTTTGTTTCTTCTTTATTATTTGTTTGTTGTTTTTTATCTACCACCGTTGTCAAACCAAACATGACATCAAGGGAAATAATTGTCTCGGAAAGATCAGAGATTGCTTAGGGGTTGTCCATACAGCATGTGCGTACCGGGAAGCGAGGGGAGGGGGGAGGGTTTGTGTCCCAATGGGCCCAGTCTAAATTGGGGGGGGGGGGGGTGTGTCTGTGAAGCTTACGTGCGTTTTTCAGTTATGGTAATGAAAATTTTTTATTAATTTATGTGGTTGTTTTTTTAGGTTCAATATTATAGTAGTTGAAGGATTATACATACAAGAGATTCATAATGAAACATTCAAATAGTCCGCGCAAAATGCAATAATTTAAAGCTTCGTGATATCAGTACCTTATCATGGATTTTCAACATTTTAATAGCATTAACATCGTACAACATAGGGTTGAAGCCATGCATACGAAAAGCCCGCAAGGGTGGAGGCGCAGGGGAAGTAAAAATTCGCCTATATCTATCTCATATACTTTACGAATGCCCCCCTCCCCTCCCGCCATCATATACACACAACAACAACCTCTATTTTGATGCATATTCGATCTCGCACTGGGTAGAGCGACAAAAGAGAGGAACTTCAAATGTGCGAATACAAAGAAATTGTTACAAGAAAAAGCACATCAATTTACACTGATGTAACCTCCGGTGCAAAAATGCGTAATTTTACCCTGTGGATCAATCGGAATCAGCGAAGTCGCAGAGTAAACTGAACCGTGCATCTATCCGTCGTTTTCAGGTAATATTTTCCTATCTCCGGCACAGAACAGCGATTTCTCTCATAACTACAAGCCATTTTCAAACACTGAATTCTCTCAAAGCTATAAAGTATTTTCAAAATCCCGAGCTATAGCTGTTAAATAAAGACGAGACAAACTTGGTTTACACTCATTTCTAAGATCTAACAGGGGCTGTCATTTAGTCACCCATTACGCACTGTGGTATTTGGATAGGGCAATACAAAACGAAGTCTTACGCAAGGCGAGCGTTAATTCAGCACCCGGGAACAACTGCATCAAATGACGTGAAAATTACACACGTAATTGCAGTATAAGATGTACATTTAGCGGTGTTTTTTAGGTAGAGGGTTTGCCCTCGGGGGCGCGGGAAGCAAAGATAAGAGGTTGGATTTCTTCTATGGTGCTATTACATGTAGTATGAACAAACAAGGAAGCTTAGAAGTGTCCAAGTTTTTTGTGTGTTTTTTTTTACACAAAAGTCGGATATTTCCTAAGGGTTAGCACATTTTAATCAGGCAAAATTTCTGCATAGGCTAACGCTAATCTACCCCAAAATTGCTCGCAGTTCACAATCATGAATCAATGACAAATTATTATCCAAGTATGCTGTGATGTTTCCACTTTCTCTCACTAACTTTCTTCTGACACCAGCCGTGATGGGCACGGCACAAACACACTAAATAATCGACTATCTCTCTTCTATAAGTTATAACAAACGATATCTGTATTGCTTACATATATACAATAATTATTAATTCATTCAATAATAATAGGAACATAGGTCATACAATTTCATGTGAATTTCGATGGAATGAAGTTGATGCAAATCAGTACATGCTAATTAAATGGCTTCGTAATATTCAATCTCTAGCACATTTTATAAAACACATGGGAACATTCAGCATAAGGAAACCTCTCCTTTAGGGGTGTATGGCGCTATCTGGGCACTGGTTCTTCCTCTCTACCCTGGCTTGACTGCGCAGTTAGATCAACAGGTATCGGCAGGTACCAATAGGTCGGGAAGCCAAGAAGCCACGATGTCGTTAATCAAAGTACAAGAAGTTGAGAAGCCAAGAAGGTGTTGTTCTTCCTCCTCACTCAGCAACAGCCCAAATGCCGACAAGATACCAAAGATACCACGCTCTGACAAAGGATGTTTGCGGGTTCCCTGACCTTCCCCACTCACAAGACTAGTACAAAGTTACAGTTGCGGTTGTGGTCTCCTCTTCGGCACGAAGCTGGTGAGTGCTCTCAGCGGTCTGAAGTTGGAAGGAGCGTTCGGGGATTTATACCCAGTCAGGTAGCGTCCCAAGACGCTCACCGAGTGTACATTAGTTATCCTAATAGCCACCCCCGTCGACTCCACGTCAAATACTATTGAAACAGCTCTACCCCCCAAGCAATTCCCAGGTGATCTGATCGACAAGTACGGCGGTCAAGTAAACACTACCCTTTTCGGGTGTCAAAGCGCTTCAGTTGCCTCGGCTACTTTCCCCCTCTGGCCTACAATAACTCTGTCTCCCCGCCGTTAGCTATCTTCCCACGCTAGCTATACCTTGCCTGTCTGTCGCCCTGTTACATATGCCTTGTTAGAAATTTGCGAAGAATACTTTGAATTTCCATAGTAACGCGAAGTTAATTTTTTTTAAAATAACAGTCGTGTAGAAAACGTTCTACATCTTGTGGAGGTAATTTGTAGGGAGGCGGGGGGTGATGTGGAGAATTTACTGAGGGGCGATTTGATTACTGCAGAAATTTTTATGGAGAGGCCAATGCACCTCTAAAGAAGCCGACACTGACTGTAAGTGATGCTAGAAAGGAGGAGGCGATTAGCGAGAGGGGAGAAGAAAGGGAGGACTAGCAAGGAAAAAGAAGGAAAGATGGAGGAAGCAGAGAGACTCAGACGAGTAAAGCCGTGTTTTCATGTGTACGGAAAAGGAAACGGCAAGGGAAACGTCAAAAATCCGTTAAGTAGTGAAAAAGAAAGAGTGTTTCCATGTGTACGGAAACGGCTTTTCCAGACATCTGATAACATTCTTTCTGTTTAACTAACTGGAGGGCTTTTGACGTTTCTGTTGCTCTTTCCGTTTCCGTACACATGAAAACCCAGCTGTCTGACAGACCCCAGACACTTGCCTTTTTCATCATAACATTCCCCAACCGAATGTAAAATATTATTAAGAAAGCTGACAGGTACAGCTGATGTAAGGGAAGAAGAGGGGGAAAACATTCGGGTAAACAGAATTCACTTGCAGTATCTTCCCAATCTGCAAATTTTTAATGGGATATGATGGGAATATGATTATGGCGCGTACAAATCTTCAAACTCTCAATTGTCATCTTTTGACTTTGTTACCGTAAGAACTGCGATTTACGCAGCGCCATTACTACTATTTCAAGGGCTGTTGTTAGGGGCCCGTAGTGTTATACATTATAAATCATTGCTGAACAATGAATACAACTCAGAATTTTCTCTATTTAACTATGTTACAATTAGTCTACGCGCCCCTAACAACATTCTAGTTCAATATACTGCGGGTATAGAGCAAAATTGTTGTATCTCCAGGTTTATGAATTGGGATTCATAATGGCAATACTGTAATAATGACAAACTGCTTCTTGCCATTTTTTCGTTATTCCGCTATCTTTAACCAGTTCCAAGTTACAGAGAAGCAGTATTGCTTATCTCCCTTAAAAATGAGATCATTGAGAGCAATATTGTAGTGTTTCCGAGACAGCTCCCATTATTCATAAACCTGGAGATACAACAGTTTTGCTCTATACCCGCGATACGAACTGTTGGGATACGTCAGTTTTAAGTCTGTATATTAATTAATGTTTTTCGCCCCCATTAGGCATTTCATCATCCCAGTAAAGGAATTTACAAAAACCGCACATCGTTGGTAGAGCTACTAATTGTATGTCATATTAGGGTCACAGTTGTCCATTGTATGTTTTATCATACAAGCCAAGAACTGTGTCTTTAATATCCTCTGACATCTCGACCTTTTGCACCTTACGTGGGTAATTGTGCGCAATCAAGTAGCTGGGTTACAGTTACAGTGCAAAGTTTTCTTACAAGAAGCGCAATTTGGAGTGTAAACGCGTCAATAACAACGACAAAATTACAGGAGAAAACTATACTGGCAATGGTAAGCAAGAGGTCAAAGATAATGAATGTTGGTTACAGTTGGATTTCTGTGTTTTTGCTAGCGTGATTTTTAAGCGAAGAAAAAAACAAATACGAAGTGGGTTAGGGTGGGGTCGGTGCAGGGCCGGGGGGAGGGGAGAAAAATATGTGGTAGGTGGGTGGGGTCCGGGGAGCGTGATTTTTTTTACGTACGAGCTTTAGCAAATTCGGGAGCGGAGCAGCAACAGACCCCCAAACACAGGTTATAGGCTAAGGGATTTCTCGTCCTATCGAACACTGCCATGGATCCTGCAATTTCTGGACTGTGCCTGATATGACTCTGAACGTCACTGAAAATTCCTGGGATGTGTTGGAGCTGTCCTGTGTTTGGGGGTGTGTTGCTGCCCCGCTAATGAATTGCTAAAGCTCGCACGGAAGAAAAATCACTCCGCCGAGAGAACTGGGTGGGATAGGGTGGAGAGAAAGATTGCTGTCAGTCAGTACACCAGAAGTCACAGAGGATCATCAAATCAACATCGGTCACAAGTAACTATGTTTTTCTTCCCTGTTGACACCATCCATAATTGTGTGCCTTTGTAAACGTGTGTGTGTGTGTGTGTGGTGTGGGATGGGATGGGGTGGGATGTGGTGGGAGTGGGGTTCCCATCCAGCCTATGATTAACCCACATGAGGTTGGGAAGGGGGGGGGGGGTAGTACCTTCTGAGAAGGGTGGGCAAGCTTTTCAATTATAGTAATGAAGTTAAAAGTTAGCCTTTATGCATTAATTCTTTGTTTATCAATGAAGAAAGTCGTATATTTATTTAAAAATTCAAATTTTTACTTTTTTTTTTTGAGTGAAACAGTCAATAACAGTCAAAGTAAAACGCCACTTTGACTTTTAGAACATCAAAACAATGTTATGGACACTCCAGATTTATGGTGTATTCCCGCAGAGAGTTTGAACCTAGCGTACGAAACGTAATCCCAGTGAGAGAGGATTAAAAAAAACAAAAAATGCTAAAATCGAGCTTACGTACTTTATCGATAGCCCCTCTAATTGCAGATTTTAAGCCGTAGTTTCTGCATCAACTTCCTGACATAACATGATCAAAAATTGCTTCTTCACTTCCATGTGGATATCGGTGCTCACATTTTTCTTTCTATTCTGCGTAAAGCAAGTAAGCCTATAAGTCGTCTCGTATTTTGACGTCTTTACTGGATTTGTAGCGAAATCGATTCTGTTCTTGTTTGAAAAGCGGATGTAAACTTCCATATCATTATTGATTTGAAAGAGGATGTAGATTCGTGCAATGACGATGGCATAAAACGCAACGATGCCGAGCATGGAACCGAAGACGTCATGGGCAGAACGGATGGGCACTTTTTTAAAATATCATTTGCGCATTTAACGGAAATAGAGTGCAGCAACTTACGAAGGATATTATCTCAGGTCCACATCCTTAGCTGTAATAGTTTTACTGTAAACATATCTCCAGGGTTTTTTCCGCTCACCCCCACATTTTATGGGGGGTTAATACCAAATCTTGTTCTTCCTTTCGTCAGGTCATTGACCGTACGTTTGTAAATACTTTTTTAAAAAGTATCTTTTGTTTTTTGGCAGATTTTGCAAGATGCAAGGTCAGGACATACCATGGAATAAATGCCCTTGCTCCCAAAAACGTTCGATGGGGTAATTATAACTTAGGTGCAGTTCATACATTACCTTTGCATTTCGACACATTTATTACAGAAAAACAATTTGTCTTAATATCAGCAATGTGAATGCATGCGTTTGTTTTCGATACCTTTTTTCTGAATAAATGGAGATCATTTAGCATGCAGTGAAGGTGTAAAAAACGCACATTTTGACATGTTTAAAATGCGTTGTGGCACTTATCAAGCGGTTTCACAGTTCCGATTTATTCTAACTCCTTATCATATTACTAAAGGCCGCAAACGTTTAACGTCGAATTCCTCAGTTGTGCAAAAAGTGGAGTTAGAACAAATAAGAATAAGGTCGTGGTTTAAAGATTCGTTAAATTGCCGACCAGGACAGTTATATCATGTTTTGGAGAAAGACCGTATGAGCTTAGAGCAAAATTTTGCAGTGACGCAGTGTCCACGTTGAGATTATCGAAGGTCAGTCCAAATCAACAACATTCACTTTTCTTGGAATTGACAGTTTCGAAGTGTGTCAAGGTACTGTCCGCTTGACTTTATGAGGAAATGACATGATATTATGCTTAGAATTAGATAGTTTTATAGTTAATGGGCTTAAGTGATATAGTGGCAAAACACAGAATGGTCTACAGCAGTAGTTTTCAAAGTTAGATTCGTGGAACCCCAGGACTTCACGAGTCACATTCCAAATTTCCGAGGAGGTTCTGAGAATTACTACCCCACAGGAAACATTTCAGAGAAGCTGAGAAATCAAGAGTTACTGGAACCGATTTTGGAAACTCTTGGAAGCCTTTTGTCATGGGGTCCTCGAAATCGCAATTTTGTTTAAAAATGTTCCCTTGCTCCCAAAGTCTGGGAAACACTGGTTGAGTCGGATTCATTAGTCTATAAACAGTGCTATGACGAAGGTATTAGTTCGGGCGGTACCTGAATACGTCACAAAAGCGTACGTCTCTGCAAGCAGGCAAACAAATCCCAGAAGATCTGGCCTTATTCTATTTTTACACAATTAGATCCATGATTCCCTATTAGGCCCCAGGAGTAGATCAGAGCAAAATTGCCAGGGTGACGAATCAGCTGTACGAAATAGACAATCCCAGATTAAAGTCAGCTTAAATCCTGTGAAACTCACTGTTAGGCCCTTGTTTGTCTTCAAGGGCAAAAACAAAAGCAGCGTCGTCACCTACAATAAAACTCTAATTATATACGCCAGTTGTTTGTTCTAGATCTGTATCCCACCTGTACAGAAGATCACCAATCTATAATCCGTCAAACTGCATAGGATTACGATTTCACAACGCCCGGTGGATTATCTTGCAGAGAAACACAAATACTGACGTGACATGAACTCTTGAACATTTTACAAACCGATTCAATTAATTATTTGATTTGTTTACAGTTTTTAGTCTTTATTTGACAGATTTCATATTTTAAGCCTTACGATGTCGCAAATCAGAAGAAATGTGGCGTCATTTTCAGTACAAATTAATCTTTTTGACGTCAATTTGCATTTAATACGCGTCATAGGAATGTAATATTTGAATGGATTATCGTTCCGCAAAGTTCAAAATCATCCCGATTTTCGATAATTTATGCCAATGTAAACTTCAAATGATGTGAAATTGGACTTTGCAAAGCAAAACCCAGAGAACCTGAGTTTCAAGAAATTAAGTCTCGAAAAGAAGACTAACAAAGGTCACGTTAGTCTAGAGGCAAGGTGCTCGACTCTCATGCCGAAGTACTTGGCTCGATTCCCAGTCGCCGAAGGCATGTTGGAATTTTGGGGCAAAATTCCTGTCCCTGATCCTATGGCAGGCATGATCTTGCACCTAGTCTTCTCGATAAGGGCGAAAAAGTCGAGGGGACCGTTTTCACGCTAAAAATACCTTGGCAGTTAAAAAAAAAGAGCAGGTCTACAAACGGTGTAAGTGCCCGGTGTAAGTGCCCGGGCAAAATTAAAAAAAAAAGTTACCATGAAAACATTTACAAGAAAAACAAAAACAAGAAACGTGAGGTGAAAGTGCCAAGAGCAGCGAACCTCCTCAAATGAGGCGCGAATCTCCTAAAACCAAAGGAGACTAACATATTCGCGGACATTCTATTCCTACCAGGGCAGAAAAGCGTCACTTGTTTGCGTGATGTTGTTGTTGGTGGTGTGATCATGTTGTTCATGGTGGTATTAGCGGTGGTGGTGCTGACGGTGTAGATTATGATGGTGGTATTTGCCGTGACAGTGATGATGATGAACGTGTACCAATGATGATGATGATGAAGGCAGTGACGATGGCAGCGGTAATAACAATGACAATGTTGACAGTTGCCCCCATGATGAAAATGAAATTGTTAATGATGAGGCTGATGATAGAAATCGCTGTGATGATGATAATGTTCCTACTAATAATAATAGCTTCAAAGATAAAGCTAACGATGTCGCCTATAAAGAAAGTCAGGAAATAACCTCATGTCTGTGCCAAGCTGGTAACAGGCCCAGGCCAGATGGGAAATGCAAGCCCAATTGAAGAGAGTTTTTTCAAAACTGGGTATGTTATTGATATTGTAAAGAGAGGAAGGAAAACACATTGACCACGATGTTAATAGTTTATAATTTATGAAGATTCATCACGAAAAGTCACACAAGATTAACAGAAAAATAGTTAATAGCACATGGAAATTGAAGAGCTTTTCGTCAAAAGTGGGTAAGTCAAGTTTTTGCATGAGTTGTGACCCCTTTCAGATAGTCATTCAAAATTCGTGTAAGACCCGGTGTAAGTATTCAGTTAAAACTTGCTGTGCCCCGTCTTTATCCAGCATTCAAAGTTAGTGTAAGATGCAGTGTAAGTGTTCAGTTAAAACTTGCTGTGCCCCGTCTTCATCCAGCATTCAAAGTTAGTGTAAGATGCAGTGTAAGTATTCAGTTAAAACTTGCTGTGCCCCGTCTTCATCCAGCATTCAAAGTTAGTGTAAGATGCAGTGTAAGTGTTCAGTTAAAACTTGCTGTGCCCCGTCTTCATCCAGCATTCAAAGTTAGTGTAAGATGCAGTGTAAGTATTCAGTTAAAACTTGCTATGCCCCGTCTTTATCTAGCATTCAAAGTTAGTGTAAGATGCGGTGTAAGTGTTCAGTTAAGACTTGCTATGCCCTGTCTTTATCCAGAATTCAAAGTTAGTGTAAGATGCGGTGTAAGTGTTCTGTTAAAACTTGCTATGCCCCGTCTTTATCCAGCATTCACAGTTAGGGTAAGGTGCGGTGTAACTTGCTATGTATTAAATGACTGGCTATCTGAAAGGGGCCACAACTAATTTGACTTACTCAGTTTTGGAAAAAAAACCTCCTCAATTTCCATGTGCTCATTAACTATTTTTTCTTTTACTCTTGTATGAATTTAGGCGTTGAATCTTCATAAATTATAAACTATTAACATTGTTGTCAAGGGGTTTATCTTCCTCTCTTTACAATTATCAATAACATTCTTTACCAAAGAGTCTAACCCCTGCTAGGAGGAAATAGGACCGCTCTCAAAAACGTAGGCCTATGCCAACTGGTCCACTTGCCCCCCTCCCCCCCCTCCCCGCCTCGCCTCCCTGGCCATTCTGTGATGGCCTGGACTACCCAAACTTAAGATCGATGGAAGATTTGAACCCACACCTTATCTGCCCCAATGAAACCATGATAATGTATCAAGTTATAACGAAGTTCTCAAAAGAAAAAAAAAATGCCGACGGCGTGGCCGATAATGAAAGGCTGGTGGCTGTGACCACTTAACATTAACCATCGATGGAACATTTGAATTCCCACCTTACCTGTATCAACGAAACCATGATAATGTTCCAGGTTATAATGAAGGTCTTAAAGAGAATGCTGACGGTATCACAGATAACGAAAGTGTGGTGACCACTGCAAATTATCATCGACGAAAGATTTGAACCCCCACCTTGCCTGTGATAACGAAAACATGATAATGATCCAAGTTATAATAATGGCCCCAAAGAGAATGCTGACGATATATTATCATCGATAACGAAAGTCTGGTGGCCATCGCAAATTACATGGACCATCGGCGGAAGATTTGAACCCCCCCCCCCTCCCCATTTATGTCTGATGACGAAAACATGATAATATTCCAAATTACAGCGACGGTCTCAAAGAGAACGCTAACGATGTTACCGGTAACGAAAGTTTTGTGACCATCGCAAATTAAATGCACCATCGACGGGAGATTTGAACCCCCGCCATATTTGTGTCAACGAGAACAATTTTCCCAGTGTTTTCGCTGGCGTGCCGAGATGGAGATGTAGCCACGTGTCACATAGCTGAGCATTTAAGTTATTGAACAGAGCATGGCGACTGCCACGTGGAGATGTTCAGCGTAAACAACTTTCTTGCGCAATCAAGAAGCATCGCGAACCCGGCGGAGTGGAAAAAGCGAGGAAGGTAGATGGGGGGGGGGGGCGAGGAGTGGAGGGAGGAAATAACTAGTCCATAAGCCTCAGCGCACATTAACCGGTTTTGATCCTTCGACTAGTTGGATGCTGACGTCACGGCCGATTGGTCGGATGCTGATGGCAAGGTCGAATAGTTGGATGCTGACGTCACGGCCGAATAGTCGGATGCTGACGTCACAGGCGACTAATTGGATCGTGACGTCACCACTTGGATTTCACGGAAACTCGATGTCGTTACGTCATCCTCCAACTAGTTAGCCGCTCAAAATTGGCTTGTGCGTGTGCCTGAGCTCAGAGAGAGGGCGCTGCTAATTGGAGATGAGACAGCATGGAATGGGGAGAGTTGAGTGGAATTAAACCTGGGATAAAAGAGAGGGGTGCCGGTTCAAATCTTCTTTCTATTGCATTTAAATGGCAGTTCCTGTCATTTTTAATACTGACATTGTGAAGAGATTAGAGACCAGTTCAACATGGTATTTATTTTGGGGAATAAGTAAATTTTACTACTAATTATTATTACTTTTATCATGATGTTGTTGTTGTTGTGGTTGTTTATTGTTGTAATATGTTGCTGTTTTACCTTTTGTGGCCTACAGGTCAGTTTGTGCTTTTATCCAAGAAGTTAGACAGAAATTAATGAATAGGTTAATGAATTTCTCTATACACATGATGCGTCTTTAGTTTTTGTGTATTCCAACTCTACTTTGTGCATAACTGAGAAATTCGACGTTAAACATTTGCGGCTTTTGTATTATGACAAGGAGATAAGAATAAATCGAAACTGTGAAACAGCTTGGTAAGTGCCACAAGGCGTGTCATAGAGTGCATGTGTTATAGCTTTTCTACATACTAAAAGATATCCAGTTTTTTCGGAAAACGGAGATGGAACAAACAAGAACTAACCGTGGAATGAACAATGTGACAGCATATGTGGACGACCTGCTGATTCATACAGAGACATTCGACGAGCATGTGAAGACTCTCAAGGACTTACTGCAGAGGATGGACCAAGCTGGATGCTCGTGATCAAGTAAAATGTATCCCTTCCCAATGTTCTCCTACCAGTGTCTTTCTCCATATCTGTAGGGCCAGTAACGTACTGAGTTAAGTTTTGATTGAGCTTCTTTTGAATGAATTAGCGTGCGCGAGGTCAAAGAGTGTGTATGTATAGACCAGTTTCACTACTGGTCGATTTGCACTGCGAGACACGGGAGGCGCCGCGAAACCACTGTTAGCATGGAGCGGAAAGTAGGTCGCTGCGGTAAACAATACCCGTTTGTGCATTTCCACTTGGCGGAAGAGCTTGCGAAAGGCTCTAAATAATTTCAATGAGCCCAAAAATATGAACAGACCACAGTAAAGAGATATGCACACTGTCTTTCGTGAAGGCGGTCTCTTTCAATTTTTCAGTTTCTTGTTTACCGCATTGACCTAGTTTCGCGATTTGGCGGAAGTGAGATCTCTCTATAAATACATACTCTCTGGCGAGGTCTCGTTTGACTTCATAGACTACAAAACTGAGCTACAAGTACGTGGATATAAAGTAATGTGTCTTAGTACGTAGACATTTTGTTTTTGTGCGTAGAGGGGGTGGTGGCTGGGGGAATTCCTGTCCCTGATCCTATGGTAGATAGGATCGAGCACCCAGTCTTCTCGGATAAGGACGAAAAACTAGGAGAGTCGGTGTGCACATTGCGCACGTTAAAAGTGGCTTGGCAGTTGAAAGTCGACGAAAGCAGCCAAACAAGGCCTCTGCCCGGGCAAAATTCTAAAAAAAGACAACAAAACTAATCCCTACCACAAAAACACACAGAAAAGAAAAACAAGAAAAATGAAAACAGGACAAATGAGGAGTAAATGCCTAGAGTAGCGAACCTCCTAAATGCCTGGTACATGGTAAGGTATAGGTGATCGTATTAAATTTTGATATTTAATAAAACTACAGTGGGAGTGCAAATACAATGTAATATGTGGTTTTTCTAATTGTGGTGCGACCGTGCGTGGATGCATGTAAAAGTATGTGAAAGTCTTCATGCCCCTTCTCTCACAGCGATGCAATTATCGTTGTGGAGCGGTATGTGAGTGTTTGGAAAACTTTTGTTGCCTAGGGCTATGCGGCTTTTGTGTAGACTGCGTCTCTCCCGGTGTAAATGTGTTGTAACGTTAGTGCGTAAATGTGACGCTATAATATGTGCTCGGGTGAGAGGCAGAACCTTCCCTGTGTCATGATTTATAATACTGGCAAAGTTTGGAGCAAAAATGTCCATGCTTTTGGGTCCGATGTTCTGAAAATGGGTATTTGTATATGTGTTTACTCTAGCAAGCGTTAATGCGAGGCATTTGTGTACATACATGGATGTGAATGTTTGAAAACGGCAAGTGCTCAGGCGTTGGTGTTTTAGTGAACTTGGCGCGTGCGAGCGAACGTGCGAGGGAAGTGGTGCGCGGTAAGTAAAATATACGATTTGTCATTTTGGTTCCGCCCAGGGTCTTTCAAGGCATTGCGCAATGCGTAAGGCATACAAGGAAACATTCTGTAATTTTAGCTGTTGTACAAGGAAAAGACAGGTTTCTGTTTTGTTGTGCTAGTTCTCGTCATGTTATTTATTGCTGCCGGGGTCGTCGTCCTTTGCTTTCATCATTCTGGTTGTTATCGCCGATTATCATTGTCAGCTTTTTTTGCTGTGGTTTCGTTACTGTTGCTGCTATTGTTTTAGTAGCAGCTTTGGTTATTGTTTGTTGTTGTTAATGCTCCTGCTAATATGTTGCTATTGTTACTGCTGATGCATTGTTACCGTTTCTGCTGATGCATTGTTATTGTTTCTATCTGATGTATTGTTATTGTTTCTATCTGATGTATTGTTATTGTTTCTATCTGATGTATTGTTATTGTCACTGCTGATGCATTATTGTTTCTATCTGCTGTATTGTTATTGTCATTGCTGATGCATTGTTATTGTTTCTATCTGATGTATTGTTATTGTTTCTACTGATGTATTGTTATTGTTTCTATCTGATGCATTGTTATTGTTTCTATCTGATGTATTGTTATTGTTTCTGCTGATGCATTGTTATTGTTTCTATCTGATGTATTGTTATTGTTTCTGCTGATGCATTGTTATTGTTTCTATCTGATGTATTGTTATTGTTTCTGCTGATGCATTGTTATTGTTTCCACTGATGTATTGTTATTGTTTCTGCTGATGCATTGTTATTGTTTCTATTGTTATATTGTCATTCTTACTACAGACATATTATTATTGTTACTGCTTCCACTGACAGTTTAATTTCATCATTTTCATTGCTGTTTCTGATGATAATATATATCATTACTGTGGCTGTTTTCATTGTCAGCTCAAGATCATCATTTTC
Organism: Onchidella celtica; assembly: GCA_963931925.1. Classification (NCBI taxonomy): domain Eukaryota; kingdom Metazoa; phylum Mollusca; class Gastropoda; order Systellommatophora; family Onchidiidae; genus Onchidella; species Onchidella celtica. Next base: position 28,781,464 of record OZ007583.1, read on the forward strand.
GCCGTCCATATTCTCATTTTCAAATTCCATGATGCCAGTTTGTCATCAATGTCCATGTTGTGTCTGTAGCAGCTGTTTGTATTACTGTTGATGTCGATGTAGCCACTAATCGTATTCTCAAAATGACAAGGTTCTCTCTCCAATTTTTGGCTGAACTGAGTTCCACACTGAACATTACTTCTACAGGCCTTCTCCATTGTGTGTCAAAGTATCGGGCGGATCCCGTGTGTAATTTACATGTATTACTAAAAGAAAAACATGTCGTATCCCTAAAGGTTGTGACCACATGAAACTTAAATCATCAATTATCTCAAAAGTTGATGAAAGGGGTTTCGAAAATGGTCATTCTGAGATGTCGTAACATCGACAAATGCTGTCGTCGCAGCTGTTGCCCTTCATAAAGTACGACAGCTCGATTTTGGCGAAATACCCCCCCCCCTCTCCCCCACCCCCACTGCACGCGCTCTCGGCCATCAAAAACTTGAATGTCCGTGATAATACTATGATATCTGGTAACTTTGAATGGCATTTTGTATGGACAACTTTTGACTCTTTCATTAAAAACATATTAAATTATATTTGACTTTTATGGCTCTTGTTCTGGGCACGCACGCACCCTACGCGAATTGCGCTAGGGGAGCATACGTATACGTACCTATCCCTAAACCCGTCCTTATCCTCAAACCTAAATCGTATCGATCCCAAACCTGTCCCCTACCCTTTCAACCCCCCAAAAAAGGAGGGAAAAAAAAAGAAGAAAATCTTAAAGAATAATTAATTAAGGCTGTTGTCAGAAGCATTTCATGAGGAGCTCTCTAGCTCTGCAGTCACAAAAGGCTTTAATATACGTACTCCAAGCGGAAGAAAACTTGGGGGACGTAGTATTGATAACCACATTTAATCGTTTTTCTCTGCACTCTTGCATTCTCTCCTGTCATTACTACCAATTTTGATCTCATCCCAGAAACAATTTTGCTTTCGGTTTTAGAGATTTTGCGTTATCAGGTAACAAACTGAAGGTATTGAGTATCGGCTACAAGATTAATGAAAATGATTGAATTCAACAGAAGAATAGCCAATTTAGACATCGCAAAAAAATTCACATTTCATTTGCAGTTTTGTTTTTGTTGTTTCTGCTGTTATGTTACTGTTTTTTAGATGGGAAATAATTAATTTTGGAGTTGCAGTGGATAGCTTTTTGTTATGTAATGCTCAGATGTGATTTTAATCTTTCAAGAAAAAAAAAAAGCTCCGCCATTTATAACAAGATCTACCCCCTCAAGAAAAGCTCGGAGTTCTGTGAAATTTTGAACGTATCTTCGTTTTAGTTCTTTATTTTATGAGGTCTACTGCTCTTGGCATTTAGACCTGATTTTTCCCGGGTTTTTTTGTTTTTTTTTGTTTTTTCGCTTGTCAATGTTTTTGTATGTTTTCATGGTGGGGACTTTTTTTTTTAATTTTGCCTGGACAGCGACCTTGATGGGCCTGCCCTTCACAGCCAAAGTATCTTCAACGTGCGCAACGTCCACATGGGCCCTCCGAGTTTTTTGTCCTTATCCAAGAAGACTAGGTGCTCCATCCTACCTACCACAGGATCAGGGACAGGAATTTTCACCCCCAAAAATCCAACATGCCTGCACCGACAGGGAATCGAACCCGGTACATTCGACGTGAGAGGTGAGCACCTTGCCTCTAGACCAACTTGTCCCCTAACTTCCTCGAGTTGCCTTCGATCTGTGGAAAGTCATGTTTTTTTTTTCTTTTTTTGAAAAAGATTTGGAGAAGTTTGAAATGGGGGGCAGGGGCACCTACATTTCCCATCTGGCCTGGGCCGATTACCGCCATTGCTCAGGACCTGTTCGTATTTCACTCCCACGCGTAGTAATTTCTGGGTTTATCTGCAGTTTAAAAAAAAGTCCCACTGGTTTTAAACAAACTGACACAATTGAACCAACAGTGCCAGTGTTAACTGGGTCAGAAAAGTCACGCAGTGCAACTTGATAATTTCTGTTGTTTTTCTGCTTTCCAATCGATGAACAAATGAAATTTGCCAAGGTGTGAAAATCGATTATTATTTCCACTGATGACTTTGCCAGGATAGTAGTCATAGTTGTCATCACCTAATTCACCGGAACAATTTCACATAGAAATATTGGCTCCTTTTGAATAGTGGACGCTGTAAACACTGTTTTGATCTGGTCATTGGCTTATTAGTCTTTTCTTTGTACAACGCGATACTGTTATTTATTTTGTTATCAGTTTAAAACTGAACACAGTTTGCTGTATTGAAATTGTATTTCGTGTGTTTTATTTCTTGTCGGTCACTCATTTTCACTAACTTTTACTAACTGTTGCTCTTGACGATGATGATGATGATGGTGGTGATGGTGGTGATGATGAGGACAATAATAATGATGGCAATGATGACGATAATGATGATGATGATGGCGATAATGATAATGATGATGATGGCGATAATGATGATGATGATGATGGCGATAATGATGATGATGATGATGATGGTGATAATGATAATGATGATGATGGCGATAATGATGATGATGATGATGGCGATAATGATGATGATGATGATGATGGCGATAATGAGGATGATGATGATGGCGATAATGATGATAATGATGATGATGATGGCGATAATGATGATGGTGATGATGATGGCGATAATGATGATGATGATGATGATGGCGATAATGAGGATGATGATGATGGCGATAATGATGATGATGATGATGATGATGGCGATAATGATGATGGTGATGATGATGGCGATAATGAGGATGATGATGATGGCGATAATGATGATGATGATGATGATGATGATGGCGATAATGATGATGATGATGATGATGATGATGATGGCGATAATGATGATGATGATGGCGATAATGATGATGATGGCGATAATGATGATGATGATGATGATGGTGATGATGACGAGATGGAGGAGATTGGCGGTTTTTGTTTGTTTCTTTATTTTTCAATAGTCAGCTAACTCAGAGATTTCTTATTCAAGTTAGTGTTGTACCGATGATGGCTGAGAGATGATGCTGAGTGATGATGAGATGAGCGACAAATATTGGAGACTCTTTCTCTGTGTGTGTGTGTGTGTGTGTGTGTGTGTGTGTGTGAGAGAGAGAGAGAGAGAGAGCACACACACAAGTTATGCACCTAAAATAATATCATTACCTTTCTCACCCTCATCGCTCCTAAGTCGTATGTTGTTGCTGGGTTTTTTTTTGGCCACAAATTTGACTTAATTCCTATTCACCGATGACGGCGAAATAGCTCAAACTTAAGAGGTTTACAGATTTTTCCTTTCTTCAGAAAGTATAATTGGGCCCTTCGGCATGAAGCTACCCTTGCCCGTCCACACACCCCCGTTCAATTTCCCAAAAAACATTACCCGGCTTTGAAGCAACGGAAGAAAAAACAACAAGAAAACAATAATAAAACAGACGTAACTACTTAAGGTCAAAATACCACAAATCTCAAAAAAGTGAGTGCACGTTTTTTTTCTCCTGTTTTTCGGTCAAGTAACAGTGACTTTTGACCCCATCTGAAAAAAAAAACAAAACATCACAAGCAACAATAATTGATGACACGAATGGTAAAAAAATGTAAACTGAGAAAAAGACCGGGAACAATACGTTTCCCCGCCACCAATGCTAAATCCTACTTCGATTGGACGATCCGATTACAACAAATAGACGCCACGCTCTCTTACCTTTTATTCCTTCTTCTTACTTTCTTTTTCGATTCAAGAGGGGAGGAAAAAATAGCCAAGAAGTTTGGCATCCTAAAGCTTCATTGATCTTCCTCTTAGCGTGTCCTCGCAGGACGGGGGGGGGGGGGGGGGACGGTGGGTCTAAACCGGGGATCCTGGTTCGTTACTGTGATGGACTGTCTGTGAGCAAAAACTCCAGTGTTGGTACATGGAAATACGAAACGGCTCAGTAGATAGATAGATAGATAGATAGATAGATAGATAGATAGATAGATAGATAGATAGATAGATAGGTAGATAGATAGATAGATAGATAGATAGATAGATAGATAGATAGATAGATAGATAGATAGATAGATAGATAGATAGATAGATAGATAGACTGTCCAAATTGGAGCAGATGCATACGAGAAGACTCCTGGTATAAATAAAATATTACAAATTATGATCACCAGCTTTCTGTGATACACTCTTACCCCGTTTAGCTAAACTATAGTATGGTGTGGAGAACTACGCTATTTTCTAATCGGTGTATCTCAGACTCGGTGGACATGGACAGTTCCTCCCGTATGGCCAGCGATATCGTAAAAATGAGGGGGCGAGGGAATCACAGTGTGAAGATAGGACAGTGTCTCAACTAAATTGCAAGACAGAGTGTGGGTGCATGGAATGGATTGATCCTGATTTTTTTTTTCTTTTTTCAAAAATGTAGATCTGTATTGGCTATTCTGTGGCGTGGACGCCTTTCTATTCTTGGAAAGACATGACAGCGGCGGACTTTAAAGATTGGCTTTTCGGCACGTACGAAGAGGTAATTTAGTTGAAGGGACAATCAGGGACATCATGAATGGGGAAAAAAAAATTATATATACGATGGTTTTATTACATGAAATTATATTTCTTACAAGTGTTCCAAGAATGGGCACAATTATAAACAGGACGATTGCAAGATGGACAGAGCTGAAAATAAACCAATTTGCAACAGCGGACACACACAATAATTGAAAATAAGACTATTGCAAGAATGGACACACACAGTTGAAAATAAGAATTTTGCAAGAATGGGTACATAATAAATATATACTTGAAATTAAAACTATTGCAAGAATGGACATGGTTAAAAATAAGACTAAAGAAAAAGTTCAAAGAGTTTAATTTAAAATGAAAATGTTAACTGTGGCGTATACTCAGTAGCAGGCCGTAGCCGTTAAAACAACCATATAACTAAACTTTGAATCACAGAAAGATGTAATACTTTGTGAACTCCTTGTAATTTCGTGTCTTTTTAGTGTCTGTGTAGCTTAAGCCCCGTGTGATTGTATTTTAAGCTACATCCATTCGTTATATTATTACACATTTGCTGTAAGTTTCCATAGGATTTTTAGCTTTTAAGTTCATGGTAACAAACATTCTATATGCAACCATTTTGATAAATAAGAGCTAAGAAGTTGTTGGGAAAATAAGCTGAATCTGACATTAGCCATAGGTTGGGGGGGGGGGGGGGAATAACCTGGAAAGAACTTAAATTTGGTTTTAAATCGTAGTGCTCAATACATCCAAACCATAGCTGAGACGGGCAACTGAAAATTTCGAAAGTAGGCGTTTGACAAAAAGCATCGAACGAAACGATTATATACGTACTCCCCCCTCCTCCCCCCCCCCCAGCATTTTGCACTAGGGGCCCGTACATATACGAACCTATCCCTAACCCCGTCCTAAATCTTAACGAATCTCTAACCCTGGCCCCTACAGTGTCAACCAAAAAAACAGGAGGAAAACAAAAAGAAAATCTGAAAGAATGATTAATTACGTCTGTTGTCAGGAGTATTTCGGGAGGAGTTCTGTAGCTCTGCAGTCACAAAAGGCTTTAAAATACGCACCCTTGGAGCAAAAAACTTGGGGGACGTACCTACTTGCAATAACATTCAATGATTATATAAGACTTCTGAACTAAGATTTCGGAGCCTTATGATATTTGGGCCTAATAGCCAGATCTGCACACTGCTCTCATCAGGGCAAGTACAAGGGTAAGGATAGGTTTACGGTTGGCTCGTTGGCTGCTATAAAATTTTCGCTGGCGAAATAGCCGCGATAGTATTATATTTTTTTCGGAATTTGCCCCAGATTGAACAGGAAAACGCGTATTGCGTTTATATTGCAACAAGGCATAAATAGGCTCTATGGGTTTCCAAAGCTCTCCGATTTGCATCACAGCTGAAGGTTACTTTACGTTGTTTCAAGCCTTTCCACCTTCGGCCCCTGCCGGAGAAAAGGAAGTTGTGGTACCGGTAAGCGGAACATCAGGAGAGCGAAGGAACGGCATCAGACAAGTGTTTCAGCTCTTGTACTTCCGGACCGTGCACGGATATTGGGATACACTCGTGTTTTGTTTTTAAGTGGGGTTTTTTTTGGGGGGGGGGGGGGGGGTGTTTAATTGTTGTTGTCTCGTAATAGTTGTTTGTTTTTTTAATACTTTTTTTTTTAATAGGGAAGGTTGGTTTCGCCACTCTTTCCGGAGAAATCTCGTTTTCGCTGGCGTTGCAGTGGCCCAGTGACTAGAGCGTTAGACTTGGTTGCGAGAGATACTGGTTCGAATCCCTGTTGGGACGAGGTCCAAACTTTTTGAATTTCTGTCTGTCAATCTATCTATCTTTCTATTTATCTATCTATCTATCTATCTATCTATCTATCTATCTATCTATCTATCTATCTATCTATCTATCTATCTATCTATCTATCTATCTATCTATCTATCTATCTATTTATCTGTCTGTCTATCTATCTATCTATCTATCTATCTATCTATCTATCTATCTATCTATCTATCTATCTATCTATCTATCTATCTATCTATTATATGTATGTATGTATGTATGTATGTAAGTATGTATGTATGTATGTATGTATGTATGTGTGAATGTATGTATGTGTGCACGTATGTACGTCTTAGGTAGGTAGGTAGGTGTCCATCCATCTATCTATCTATCTATCTATCTATCTATCTATCTATCTATCTATCTATCTATCTATCTATCTATCTATCTATCTATCCATCTAGCTATCTATCTGTGTGTCTGTCTGTCTATCTATCTATCTATCTATCTATCTATCTATCTATCTATCTATCTATCTATCTATCTATCTATCTATCTATCTATCCATCCATCCATCTATCTATCGATCTATCTATCTATCTATCTATCTATCTATCTATCTATCTATCTATCCATCCATTCATCCATCCATCCATCCATCTATCTACCTATCTATCTATCTATCTATCTATCTATCTATCTATCTATCTATCTATCTATCTATCTATCTATCTATCTATCGTCATCACCACCGTCCTCAATTGCAACTTTTCATCACTCTTGCCGTGAACAACGAAACATGTGGAGCTAACAGTGCGCCGGAGACAATACGGGTTTTAACTAGGGCATAGAACGTGAGACGAGGCCATGTCGAGAGGGAGAGGGAGAAAAAAATCAAATTTCTATAAAATGCATGAAACAATCTGGACACAACATATCTCTTTTACAAGGGTTTGTTTGTCAACACTGCCATTGTCACGTACACTGAATAGACTAGACGGGCTGTCATGATCATTAATAACATTATTAATGCATAAATCGTCGGCGATGTCTGTGACCCAGATTCCAGAGCCAATCGCGACACGGCACATTCGCAGACTGTCAATACTTCCCTCGCACGGAGATTGACCTAATTCCGGGGCCTGGCGTGCGCCCTCCTCTACGATTCCAATCGAGTAGTTTTTAACGGTTTCTGGGTGGTTCTCTCTCTCTCTCTCTCGCTCTCTCTTTCTTCTTCTCTCTCTCTCTCTTTCTCTCTCTGTCCGGCTTTCTCTTACTATCTCCATCTTTCTCTCACTCTCCCTATATAACTATATTATTTACACCTCTCTCCCTCTTTTTCTATATGTATCCCCCTATTTTTCTGTCTCTCCACTTTTCATCACTCGCATTCTCTCAGCCCCCCCCCCCCACTTTTTTTTTCTCTCATTTGTTACCCCTGCTGCCTTCAATATTCAGTACTGGTTCTAGTAATGTGTACTGCTACTACTACCACTACTACTATTACTACTATTACTACAACTACTACTACTGCTACTGCTAGTACTAATCCTACTACTACTACTATTACCACTATCACCTCTACTACTACCACAGCTACTACTACAACTATTGAGACTATTACTACCACTATTAATATTACCACTACTACTACTACCACTACTGCTATCACTACTACTAATAACCCTGTCTCAACGATCATGATCGCTTTTTTTTTTTAACTCTGCTGTTTCCATTTTAATCTTCATGGCCCGTTGAGTTTTTTCTATTGCAATCCCTTTGCCCTGTTCTGAATGTCATAACTAGAGTTATATTGCGTTTTCTGTCAAAGACGGCTGGAATAATTTGATCCAATAATCTGAGTTCACGAATCTATACAACAAGGTGTCCGAACGCAATTAGGTAGTGTCTTCATTGCAGATTGCATTTATTGATTATTTATTTATTTATTCATTCATTCATTCATTCATTCATTCATTCATTCATTCATTCATTCATTCATTCATTCATTCAGTCAGTCATTCATTCATTCATTCATTCATTGATTCTATTAGTTAGTCGGTTAGTTAGTTAGTTAATTAATTAGTTAGTTAGTTAATTAGTCATTCGAGTAAGGAACTTATAATTATGTTTGAGAAAGGTACGCGTATGTTTCGGATTATTGAAAATGACCATAACTGTATCGTCTTACTTTAACTGATGAGTAGGTAAAGTAAATGAAAACTTACTAATGTTGCACTGACAAGCTACTTGCAAATGAAATAAAATCAATTAAGGTTTAAATATTGATACTTAATGTTGCTTTGCCACTGTAATCAATTTTTGTGCATTGGCCTGCCGATTTAACAAACAGTTTGTGCCTTGACACAGAATATTAAATAAACAATATAAAAAGATAATAAATGAACACAGGACATAACCAAATAGATAAATGATAAATAAATACCTAAATCAATCAATCTATCAATCAAATGAGTAAATAAATGAATAATAAATACGTTAATACATATATGGACCAAACAAATAAATAAGTAAATAAATAAATAGACCCAGAAAAAAAGAAAGAAGGAATTATTCGGTTTTTTTTTTCTTTTGGCTCTCTCTCTCTCTCTCTCTCTCTCTTTCTACTCCCTGCTACCACCCATCTCCACCCTCACCCCCGGATACCTTTTACTTCTCCCTCTTCCACTTTCTCCCTACTCATTTTCTTTCTCTCTTTCTCCTGTCTCTACCTCCGGCCTGTCATAACTCCACTGCTATTCTCTGCCACGCTTTCGCTATTTCCATACTATTACAAGGACAATGAACGGATGAACGAGCTATGTCGATGACGATACCACCCGTTCGCTATTGTGTCCGTGTATTGGGCTAGACAGTTGACCGGACAAAATAACGAGGAATCAAGAACATCAATAGCTCGATACTTTGTTATTTTTTAGGTGCTGTTGTTTTTCTTTGCTTATGAGGTGATTATTTGGTGTCGCATTTTGTGACGATCCCGTCCAGGGCTGATGTCATCATTGATTGTGACTGTCTACATTATTTCCGCATATATCGTTGTTATAATTGCAATATTGCCTGTGTAGCTGCTACTACAAGTATTGTCTCTGTGATAGACGTTGTTATAATAAATTATGAATGTTGCCTTTACATTTGTTATAGTTGTGATTGTATTTGGTGTTGTTGTTGTTGTTTTTTATAACTGTGTCGCTGTTGTAAGTGTGAATGGTGTTAAATGTTATCTTTTCGGTTGCTGTGATTGTTGATATATTGTCTTTACATTCGTTGTAATATCGAATGCCATCTTTACAGTTGTTGTAATTGCTGATATTCTCTTTACATTGCTGATGGTGTTGTAATATGAATTTTTTCTGTACAGTTATCATTGTTGTGATTGTAAATGTTATCTTTACCGTTGTCATAGTTGTAATCATGAATGTTGTCTTTGCAGTTGTCATAGTTCTAGTGGGAATGTTGTCTTTGCAATCGTTATGCTTGTTACAATGAATATTGTTGTTACAGGTATCATTGTTATAATTATGACTGTTGTCTTTACAGTCGTCGCTGTGGTAATTTGTCCTTACCATCTCTAACTCTGTCGTAGTTTGAATTATGAAGATTGTCTTTACAAATGTTGTACTTGTGATTGTGAATATTATCGTTACAGTTAACGTTGGTGTGATAATGATAGTGAATGTTATCGTTACAGTTAACGTTGGTGTGATAGTGATCGTGAATGTTATCATTACAGTTAACATTGGTGTGATAGTGATAGTGAATGTTATCGTTACAGTTAACGTTGGTGTGATAGTGATAGTGAATGTTATCATTACAGTTAACGTTGGTGTGATAGTGATAGTGAATGTTATCGTTACAGTTAACGTTGGTGTGATAGTGATAGTGAATGTTATCGTTACAGTTATCATTTTTGTAAATCTGTTTGTTGCCTCTAACTATATCATTGCTATTATTGTGGATATTATCTTTACATGTGTTGCAATAAAAAACAATTGTAAAGACAACATTCACAACTACAGCAATGACAGCTGTAAAAGATAATTGGGGGGGGGGGGGGAGAGAGAGAAGAGAGGGCGCAAGGAATAGTGCCTACAGAGCCAAGACTTAAGATGCCAAGCTAGTTTCGAGGCGACTCTGAAAACTTGGAATTTCTGTAGCTAAAATTCGATATGATAGGAAACCCATATCATTTTCCTCGCGTGTTGGCAAGACACGTATTGGTGAGTAACGTTGGGTGGTAAACAATGCATCTGTCTACAAACACGACACAGACCCCTCAACTCGCCTCGTCCTCTTCCACGTCTCGTACACACAACAATACACACACACTAGAGCACACAATAATAAGCTTACAGCAATCTGCTTATGCAACTATGTCTCCTGACAAATACTAGGGGGGATTTATTGCAGAGACTGTCTCTACTTGGAGATAGCTTCATTTACTGTGTTCCCCACACTGGTCCACCTCCCCCCCCCCCTCTTTCTTCCCCAGAACCGCCTTTATTTGGAGGTAGCTTCATCTGAAGTGTTCCTCACCCAGGTTCCCCGTACCCTTCCCCAAAAGAATGTCTCTATTTGGCGGTGGCTTCATCTGAAGTGTTCCCCACCAAGTTTCCTCTTCCCTTCCCCTCAAAATGGTCTCTATTTGGAGGTATCTTCATCCGCTACGCTCCACACCAAACTCACCCCCCTCCCCAGACTGTATCCACCTGGAAGTAGTTTCATCTACAGTGCCCCTAACCCTCTCCAGTTCACCCCCCCCCCCACCATCCCCACCCCCTCCCCCAAACAAAGATTCTATCTGGAGAAAGCTTCATCTAGCACACACCCCGCACCCTCCTCTCTCTGTCTCTCCTACAAGTTTTAGCTACCCCCTACATCTCCCACCTCTTTCTCGGCCTTATCTCACCCTCTTGATGTCAGTATTTTCTTGTTCTTGGAAATGATATTGATGCTATCATCATTGTTCTTGTTCTTGTTCTTGGTGTCATGGTTGCTATGGTTCCTGATATCGCGACTTAAGTCCTTGTTTGTTCCAACTCCACTTTTTGTACAATTGAGAAATTCGACGTCAAACATTTGCGACTCTAGTATTATGGTAAGGAGTTATAACAAACCGGAACTGTGAAAACAGCTTGATAAGAACCACAACAAATGTCAATGTGTGCATTTGTTATACCTCTTCTACATACTAAAAAGGTCTCCAGCATTTCAGAAAATGGAGACAGAACTAACAAAAACTAAGGTCGCGATATGTAGTTTTTGTTACTATTTGTCGCTGTTCTTCTGGTCATTTGTTGTCGCTGCTGTTGTTGTTGTTTTTTCTTCTAGTTTTTACTACCATCTTATCGTTGTTCTTGTAGTGATCTTGTTGTTCTTGTTGTTGTTGCTGTATAGTTTTTGTTACTCCTTTGCCATTTATTACTGCTGCTGCTGGTCCCCCCCCCCCCCAATTGTTGCCACCGTTCTTGCCAGAGCAAATTGACAAAATATTCTTTTTAAAAAGCACAGAAAAACTGCTGAACCGCAGCAAGGCTTGAAGCAAAGTCAGAATGATCTTTTAATTGGATCGTTTCTGTACTATTTCTTACGGGAGGCTTTGCTACATGCCGCGTTTTCTTTTTTGTCCATACTTTGAGTATTCTTGCAAGAGTGGCTCCTGTTTTTTATTGCTGTAGATCTTTGTGAGTTGGCAGTGGTGGCGATGGCGTCGTGTTGATTAGGACTGTGGTGTCTCATTTTCGAAAAATTCATTAGGCTGTTGTGTTTTCTGTAATGTCTTAACAATATAATTATATGGCATTTTCCCCTAGAGCAAGTGAGAAGAGACATAAAAATTGGTGACCACGGAGTACCTACAATAATTAATGCATTGAAAACCTACGAAAGAGACTAGTAGCAGAACCCGATTTTCCACACCTTTTGGCAAAATTATCCTGTTGAGAAAAAGGAGGTGCAATTTTTGCCTTTTTTTTTCTGGCACTCACACAAATACACATACACACACGCGGAGAGAGAGAGAGAGAGAGAAAATGTGGCGTCGTAGCAAGGCAGGGTGTGTCACAATATTAAAATGTGATCAAATATAAGAAAAAATAAAAGTAAGTGATATTACCCTAAGATTTGCGTAAGGAACAAACAATGAGAAAAATATAGAATAAATTCCAAAAGAATGAAAAATACCAGAAATGATAACTAGAAATTACACTGCACATAACTAGTATTCGTTGCTCAGAAATTTCAAATGGGAACTGGCAAGTATGTATTTTACCCTATTCTTTACAATGGTGTTTTATGTATTTTATGAATGTATGCATTCCAAATGAATTCCAGAAAGAATGGCTGGGAAACACTGACATCCCTAAAAGGTTTGACGTTGTCAGTATACTTGTAACAAGTATCTTGAAAGTGCCTCCATCGATGACCAGATCTGTGAAAAGCTGGTAAAGGGCCCAGACCAGATGGGAAATGTAGGCTCCCATTTCAAACGGTTCATATATTTGTAATATGTGTTAAATACATTTATTTATTTATATATACTTCATCTGAATCAGCCTGTTATGAATCTTCTGTCTCAAACTAATATTCTGTGCTGAAAGATCCTCCTAGACTCTCTTTTCAATGTCAATAGTCTCCCACACCCCAAATCTTTTGCCTCAACCAGACGAAGTTGGTCCGTTCAAATTCGTAAACCTGTGCCAAGTGGCCCACTTGCACCACCGCTCCCTCCCCAACCCCCTTTGTTCTGGCCTGTCCCTGACTGTGTCTGACGAGAAACACATGTCCACAGTATACAACATATAGAATTTCAGTGCTGACTTACAAACATTCAAAACACAAACACAAATGCTAATAACATACTAAAAGTGCTGAAGATGTTATACAGCGGTGTAACAGTTTGAGTCATCTCCTCAAAGTGGTTTTTGTTGCCAGGTAGTAACGCGCCATAGTAAACTATGCGTTGGCTAAAAGACCTCACTCACGTTTTGGGAATTTGGCCAGAATTGGTCACAAAATATACCTAATGGGAGAATTCTGGCTACATGACCCCAAATAACTTTGACCCAATGAAACTTGAGTAGCTTTTGTTTTGTTTTATTTAAAACTGCTTGGTTTTGTGAATATGAATGTTTGTGTGTATGTGTGTGTGTGGGGGGGGGGTACCTAGGGTCTTCATTTATACACGAAGTTGAAATACTTCTTTAGAAAGGTGCAGATCCAGGCTGCACATGACAAGAATCCATAATACACAGAAGAAATAAACGTGTTTTGATTCATGGGTGTTACATCTCTGCAAGTTTTTCTGCAAAATTATATACTGTATGCACACCATAATGTACGTGTATTTGGGAGCTGGCAACCCTGACCCTTCTGCCTTGTTTCTTTCGATCATTTAAACGGTCACGGAGAAGATGATACAAGACCTTAAGGCTAGTGGCGCACTGATCCAAGTCCGTTTTACGTCGGTTTTGACTTAGATTTGAACGTCCTTTGAATCAACCAACGAGACAGTAACTTACTGCAGCTCAGTGGTGCCAGGGGTCTCGTTTATAACTCCATAGTCCACAAAATCGAGGTAAAACAGTTGTGACTCAGTGCGCGATTGGCTGTACACACTTCTCGGCCTTAGTTCTTGTTTGTTCCACCTCCACTTTTTGTAGAGCTGAGAAATTTGTCGTTAAACGTTCGCGGTTTTAGTATGGTTATAAGGAGTCAGAGTATACCGGAACTGAGAAACAGCTTGATAAGTACCGCAATGCATTTTAAACAAATGTCAACGTGTGCATTTCCTATACCTCTTCTGCATACTAAAAAATCTCCAGGTGTTTTTTCTTCAGAAAATGGAGATAAAACGAACAAGAAATTAAGGTCACAGCGTATCATTGTTTCTAATTTAGACAGCATTTATTGCACAATTGAAGACAAAAGGAATCGAAGTAAAACTGTATTTAGACTAGTAATTCGCTTCACTGAAAAGAGTTTCGAAAATTAATGATTCCAAGACTGTTTCGGTCCGTATTGATGACATAGGCTTACCAGAGACACAGGATACCGAGCCGAATCATTTCGTCACGTTCCGTTCGCCGACTTAAGGGCGTATCATTGGTGTTAACAATGCAACAATTCGCATCATATGCCTTCATAAATTGAACGAGAAAAAGTAGTACTTATCGTATTTATACGCGCGCAGTTTGTAGACTCACCGTATTTATACGCGTGCAATTTGTAGACATATAGTGAAAGAAGGAATGGTTCGTCTTGGTATTCTGTGTCTCGGGGATTATTTTTGGTGTTGAAACCGACAGTCTGATACTATGACACGTTGACAGTGACGGAGATCACCTTCAGGTGTCAAATCTGAGATTGATTTTGGGTTTCTGTGCCGGGCTCACGAGAGCGTTTCGATCTTTGTTCACCTTAGCTTGCACTGCCATTGTTGTCTTCAAAAATAACACCCAGAGGATTTTTTTTCCTATCCAAGTATGAATTTGTTGTATAAATTATTTTCTTTGCTGTTGTCATGCTTGACAGAACACCTGTATGGAAGAGTGAGATACAAACTCACTAGAAACAGCCATTCTGATGGCGGAAGAAGAAGAGAAAGGAGACAAGAGAAACAATAATAAGCAAGCCAAGACAAGAAACCAGATTACAGAACAAAAACTAAAACAAGGAAAGCAAGGCGCAAATGTCTAGAGCAGCGAGTCTCCAATAAGAAAGGCCTTCTCAACCTAAGCTGAATACTCCCTATCTCTCCCTCCCCTCCCCCCCCCCAAAAAAAAAAACTACCGCCGACCGGCGCTGCACTGTGGCGACGACGTGCCTGCTCCAGTTGTAACTGGATGCAATGACACAAAGGCAAATTTCCCAAATGGGATTAAAGTGGTATACAAATATACAAATACAATACTCCGAAATGACCAGAAAACCTAGAAACATGCGGTTTCCACCTAAATCTAAAACGAAGAAATTGTAGTTTCTGATGGACGAATGAAATTGTGGGTATATATGTTCGTAGTAAGCTGAGCCAGGACAGATTTCGAAGTTGAACCTTCTCGGATTGAGATCTTTGTTTCTCTAGGGCCGTTGCACCTTTCAAACTCAGTATCTATCTCTAAAAATACCAGATAGATCGTTATGAAACGTTTAAAAGCGAAAAGCAAAATAACAGAACACTTTTCCCATGCAGTTTACATTCCAGAAAACTTAATGTGAAGGATAAAATGTTAAAGTACTTACTCAAAACTAAGACCGTCAGGCTTTTGTCGTGGTGTGCAAGGATGTTTTGCCTAGTGGCATATACTGCCACGCCCGTTGGGCGATGTGTTTCAAGGCAATCCACAGTAAAATAATGGAACGGTATCAGCGAAACGAAATTTCGGAAGCGTTCTTGACAAAACTCTAGGATCCACGGCACACTGAGTCAAGTCTATTTGGCCAAACAATGTTGTGAACTATAGAATTAAACGGGATCCTGGGCACTGGTGGGACTGAAACATAGTCTACCTCGTTAGTTTGATTCAAAGGAACTTCAAGACTGAGTCAAAACTTACGCATAGTACACATCTGGCCATCTGGCTCGTTTTGTTGTGGGTTTTTTTTTTTTTTTGGTATTTTGCATATTCCGTTTATTCCCATTGGAGAAATTTGCCTTTGTGTCATTGCAAGCCAGTTACAACTGGAGCAGACACGTCGTCGCCACAGTGCAGGGCCCGTAGGCGGGTTGTTTTTTGTTTTTTGTTTTGCCGGGGACGGGGGGATGAGGGAAGGGAGCGGAGGTGGTGGTGATAAGGATGAATTTTATTTAATTTTGCCATTGCAGCGGCCTGTTCGGCTTGCTCTTTTCGAGTTCCAACTGCAAAGATATCTTTAACGTGCACATGGACCCTCTGAGTGTTTCGTCCTTATAGGAGACGACTAAGTGCTCGATCCTACCTCCCATAACATCAGGGACAGAAAAATATGAGAAAAATCCCCAAAATTCCAACATGCCTGCACCGACCGGGATTTGAACCCGGTACCTTCGGCATGAAGGACGAGCACTTTGCCTCTACAGCACTGTGTCAACCTTATCAACCTTATTCTAACCTTTATCTCAAACCTAAAAGCATTCGAAGGACAGAGCATCAAGGTCGATACGACTGTCATCTTGATAAATAAAAATTTTTAAAAAGACAATGACGCACGCACTAATCTTGGACAAATATGACTGGACCAAAATTCTCCTATCTGACCGTCATAAACACTGTGGTTTTTAAAAAAATTCTCGACCTTTGGGGCAAACAAATCTGACAACAATAACAGTTACTAAAATTGAATTCGACTCTGCGGTGATTAATCCACCTCAGACCGCACGCCAGGGTTTTATTACGTATTGTTCTGTCTCCAGTGCAGATGAAGACCTCGATGGGCCCCCAAAATACTGAGAAGTAACTGAGACTTGCTAGGAACTTGATTTCCTTTGTGTTTTATTGTAGCGTTTCTGTATTGTTTCTTATGCAAGGCTTTGCTGCATACAGGTTTTACTTTTTTGCCACATTTGACTTAGGAACTTGAGTGTTGCCTCTCTGAAAATGGAACATAATATATGGCTTGTATCTTAAAAGATTTGAAAATCTGGGACATTTTGCTGCTGGAAAAGGAGTTCGTCCTTATATGTCTGCATGTTTTATTTGGTTTTTCTTTGCTGGAGAGAGTGAAAGGATATTGTTTATATTCTGGGTCTTAAGCCAAATGATGAGAGACGGGGGGTACGTTTGTCTAGAGGCAAAGTGTTCGCCTCTCATGCCAGAGGTTCGGTTCCCGGTCGGGGCGGGCATGGTGGAAATTTGGGGAATTTTCTGTTCCTGATCGGTTGGTACTTAGGATCGAGCACCTAGTCTTCTCGGACAAGAACGAAAAACTCGGAGGGCCCGTATGCACGTTGCGCACGTTAAAGATATGTTAGCAATTCAAAGCCGAACTAGACCTTTGCTCGAGGAAAATTCTAAAAACACAAATCCCCGCCTCAAAAAACACACAGAAACAAGAACAACAAACATAAAAAACAAGAAAACTGAGGTGTAAATGCCAAGGGCAGCGAAAACTCTAAAACATAAAGACTCAGCACAAATAATGAGAGACAGGCAGATGGTCAAGCTAGCACAGCTGAAACTGGTAACAGGTAGATCTTTGGGTAACTAAAATACATGTACAAATGTTTCTTTAATACAGCAATCAACTACGGCCAATAGTGTTGCCCAGTTTTCATGGGCTTGAACAAATCGTACAATCTTACAGATTGTCCCGTGGAGCGACTGGAACTAGAGCTACAACTTCACCATGTCTTCGTCTGATATTACTTACGGCGTCGACAGCGTATGTCGTTGAAAATAATACCAAACTGTAACCACAACTGCAATTTGGAAAAATACCACTGAAATATGTATATCATAATGGAAATAGGCCAAATCTGACCATCGACACCGTCCAGCCAGTCGCGGCCGTACATTTTTGGGACCCTGAAGCTTAAACTGTTATGGGGCCCCTTCGCAACTGGCAACAATAGGGCAACATCCAAAATTCACTCATTAAAAAATGTTTCTTCAGGGCCCCTCTGGGATTAGAGGCCCCAAAGCTTGAGCTTCATTAGTTCCGTAGTAGATCTGTCACTGCCTGCAGCGTAATGCCAGACATCTACCCAGTTGTGAGTAAGGCTGGTGATGCAATGAGTCGCGTCTATTTTGTCTCGGTTGAATGTGAGATGTAGACAATGGAGTTAGCAGGGACCTCGCACACTGGCAAAACCGAAACAAGTTTGTCTCGCTAGCAAGGACACGTCAAAGCTGCCCTGGGTCCGCTGGCGGAAGGGAGGCGCAAAACAAGCTTGACTGAGTGCGCCATCAACCAAAAACGAGTAAAATGTCCACGGGTGTCCATGTACAAACTGGAAGACAACATTACTGCCACTGGAATCACGATGAGCCCACATTTTGCCCCTAGCGATCTCGTAGAATGTTAAGCATGCAGATTTACCGTTGTATCAATGAATAATATATTAGAGGAGCCCTGAGCTCATAAAATATATATAGTGGTGTCAGTCTGAAGAGTTTAGCACAGGGAAATACACACTGTTCAAAATGAACTTGCTAAGGACGCTATTAATGTTGTAACTGAACATCGAACATTGCTCCAATCTTTATTCCATTCGTATGAAAGTACGTAGATCTACCCTCGTACACTTATAGTCATATTGTCATTGTACATAGTTCTAAATGTGATAACCCAGCGCAGCGTTATTGGATATGGTGTATAGATATCTCGTTCAATAGCCATACTGATGTCTCTGTCTGTAGATCTAAGCCTATGGACACAAAGAATTGGCTCTGTATAATGCTCTTAATTTAGATAACTGCCATTGCTTTCATGACAACCGTGCTTAACCTGATTCCTGCAAGAAATAATAATATACTCATGCAGACAAAACTAGAAGGCAAGTGAATATACAAAGTAGAAAAGGGAACTACGGAGAAACGGAATTATTTTCGATACTTCAGCAATGAGCGAAATGGCATAATACATCGGTTCTTAGATCTAGAGCAGTGGCTTTCTGGCATAGAAGCAACCAATGCGGTCGGACTGCAAGACTAGCCTTTTCCTTCTCAAATGTGACACGAAATTAATCAAATATGTCGATATCAGAATCATTCTATGACGTAGATCGGTATTTAGGAACATCTGGAACTGTAAGAGTTTGTAAGGATACATGTTATGTTAACGGACTTAATCAAACAGATAGGCTACGACTCACTGCGTAGATCGGTGTATGCGAACATTTGGGATGTTGAGTTTGTAGTTAGGTACCTTATGTGACACTGACTTAATCAGATATAACGACATCATCCTACCACGAAGATCGGTATTTACGAACATCTGGGATTATAAGAGTTTGTAGTTATGCACGTTATGTGACATGGACTTATTAAAACGCCAACATCACTCTACTGTATAGATCGGTTTACAGGAACATTTGGAACTATACGAGTTTGTAATTATGCACGATTGGTGATACAAGTGTCATCATACATGTCTACATCAGAATCATTCTACTATGTAGATCGGTAAGTCCGAACACCTGGAACTATGTGACATGAACTTAATAAAGCATAACCATTTCATTCTGTTGCGTACATCGGTATATACGAACATGTGGGATTGTAAGAGTTTGTAGTTAATGCACGTCTTCATCAAACATATCAACACTAAGCAACTGCGTAGATTGGTTTATACGAACGTCTGGGATTGTAGGAGTTCTTTATCGGACCACGTTAAGGAATCGTCATAGCAAATTCTAACATTAATTTGAAGTAATCCTATGAGATGTTATGAATGAGTGTATGTATGATATGGCAAAAAAAGAGACACTGTCTTGCATGAGCAGAAAGAACGACAAAGTGCCATGTATCCTGAAAAAATTGGAGCAAAACCAATTGTCACACACTGGGCTGCAAACTGATGCCTTTATAAAAGCCCACACCCCGAGAACAGGACAAAAGTATCGTCACTTTGATGTCACCCTCTGAACTTAGACTAGATTTATACGTGTTTTAAAATGTATTGTTATTTTTTAAATGTAATGAAGTGGTTATTACTTTAACATTAAAGAGTATAGTATGAACGCAGAATAATAATAAAATAAAATAAGTATAAAGTATACCGTTTAATTCCTTTTCCATAAATAATGCGTTATTATGTCAGTCATGCACGGGATCAGCTGTAGCTCTAAAGACAAAACCTAAAACATGTACTGGAGTAGCCGTAGCCCCAGAGTCTAATATTTGTACGTGAATAGCCGTAGACCAACGGATAAACTCTAAGATATGCATAGGAGTAGCCGTTGCTCCCAGAATCTAACCCATGTCCTGGAGGAGCCGTAGCTCCAAAGTCCAATCTTTATATACATGGGTAGCTGTAGCCTCACTGGCAAAGTCTAAAATATGTATGAGTGGAGCCGTTGCTCCCAAAGTCTGAAACATGCACGGGATCAGTCGTAGCTCTAACGACGAAGTCTAATCTGTGTACGTGGGTAGCTGTCATGTAGACCTGCAGGCAAAGTCTAAAATGTGTAAGGGAGTAGCCGTTGCTCCCCAAGTCTGAAACATGCACTGGATCAGTCACAGCTCTAAAGACAAAGTCTAGTCTGTATACGTGGGTAGCTGTAGACCAACAGTCAAAGTCTAAAGTATGTAAGTGAGCAGCCGTTGCTCCCAAAGTTTAATGCATGGACGGGAGAAGCCGTGACGCCAAAGTCTATTGTATGTTCATGAGTATCCGTAGATCTACGAACAAAGTCTAAAATATGCAAGGGAGTAGTCGTTACTCCCCAAATCTAAGACATATACTAGAGTAGCAGTAGCTCCAAAGTCTAATATATATATGTGAGTAGCCGTAAACCCACAGACAGTCAAAAATATGTATAGGAGTTGTCGTCCCTCTCAAAGTCTAAAATATGCACGGGAGTACCCTTAGCTTGAAATCTAACCGATGTACAAGAATACCCGTGACTCCAAAGTCATAAACCTGTACAGGGTTAACAATAGTTCCAAGGTATAAAAAATGTACTGTTTAACCGGAAGTCCAAAGGCTAAAACGTGTACAAGGTTTAACTGTAGCTCCAAAGTCTAAAACGTGTACGGGATTAACCGTAGCTCCAGAGTCTAAAACGTTACGTGGATGGGAGGCTTTATTAAAGTATGTTTAATTCGTGATTACCGTACGCGATGCGTTATTTTGTCAAAGGCGCACAGGAGTAGTTGTAGGTCTAAAGACAAAGTCTAACGCATGTAAGGAAATAGCTGTAGCTCTTTATTGCCTGCATCATCTGACACAAGAGTGTAGAATATGAAAGACTGAAGGAAACATCAGGGTGAGAGAATGAAAGCTTGGGGCAAGAAAGCAAAAATAATATGGAAGATTGTCTGAGTTCGTAGTAGCCGCAGCTCTTATGTCTAAAACGAGGACGGGATTAACTGTACCTCCAAAGACAAAATCCAGTTCACTTACCGTCACAGATGAACAAACCATTGCGTTCATGCAAAGACTAATAGATTGTACACTCTAAGGTCAATTATGAAGATGCCACAAAGTTGCAAAGCCATCTTTATCTTTCGGTACTTACGTGCTTGAGATGAGTATTTGGCATCAAAATGTAATGCCCTTGCAAAGACGGCATCAAATTTAATGCCCCCACAAAGAACGTGTGCAGTGAGAGAAACAGAACTTAAATGATTTGGGTATTTGTTGAAAGCTTACGAGAAAGCAAAGAAAAGAGAATACAAGGAAGTTTGTGATGATGTTATAATAATCAACGGGTGCTACGAAGTACACAGAATAACGAAGATGTGCTGACGATTGTAAAGCGTTTTCTGTCAAGAATGTTGTGTGCTGCAAGTGTAAAGATAACTGGAAATGTCTGTTTGGTGGGAAAGCGTGGAAAGAGAATGGTTTGTAGGAAGCAACTTAAGTGATTTTGTTGGTGTTGCCGTGGAAATGATGAAATACGTAGGTAAGGTGAATTTTCGTGATGGAGAAAAGAAAGGATCGTAATAAACGAAAATGTAAAAAACGGAAATATTGCTGGGAACGTGAAAGTATTAAAATGAAAGATTATCCTAGCTAGACAAATGTGTAAGAACATGAACGATTGTTCTGGAAGAGAAAGCAAAAAAATGAAGGACTGCACAGGACAAGAGAGCAAGAATACGGAACATTGTTTGGGATAAATATAGTAAAAATATAGAAGATTGTCTGGAATAAGTGTGTAAAAATATGGAAAATTGAAAGACGAATGTGTAATAATGAAAGACTGTCTGATACCGATGTGTAGGAATATGGAAAAATTGAGACAAATATATAATAATATAGATGACTTCTGATACGAATGTTTAAGAATATAGAAGAGATGTCTGAGATAAGAGTGTAAGAATATTATTATGGAAGATAGCCTGAGACAAGAGAGCGGGAAAATGAAAGATTGTCTATGACATGAGAGTAAGAATATGAAAGAGTGTCTTAGACAAGAGTATAGGAAGATGGAAGAAGATAAAAGATTGTCGAAGACGAGAATGTAAGAAAATGAAAGGTATAAGAGCGAGATGTTTTACTTACCTTCGCAGATCTCTAGCAGAGCTTGTGACACCAGGGAGAGTGTTGCTGACGCCGACGACAGCTGAGGAGGCGATGGTGCAGTTAACGATAACGCCGATGACGACGAAGGTACTGCTGAGGAGGCGGATGCTGTTGTTGTCTGTGTAGCGTTAAGGGTCGCTAGCAGCGAAGATACGGGTCCCGAGGAAAAGGGGTCCAATAAATCTGTTCGTAACTCCAGGGTGTAGGCTTAGAGACACAGATATCTACTCTATTCATTTAGTCTCCTATAGAAGGAAAGTGAAAGCGCGGAGTCTACGAAATCGCTTAAATATACCAAGTTTTCGGAAACATATTCAACAAAGGAATTTAATGCTAAAACTACTCAAAACGAAAGACTGAAATGGTCCCTTGAAGTACGCGGTAGTAATATCACAGTAAAAGGCGAGAGAATATTGAAAACATAACGACTGATTCTAACAAAACCTAGTTGAAGAATGAGGAGGAATTCCTCTCCCCGTTGCTGCACAAAATCTGACGTCACATGCCGCGCTATCGAATCCGTGACGTCACACCGTTCGCCGGTAAGTGGCCTGCAGGAATCCCCGGCTGCTGATTGGACGAAACGCGGCGTTTCCCCGCGCATTGGGGTCCCCTGGAGCACACGATTATGGGAAACCTCGCGACCCTCTGGTATGTAGGTCACTTTATGACGTCACGAATACAACACCGTTCTGCAGCGGGGAAATCAATACTCCTTTTCTCTTCCAGCAAGGACGAATCTTTCATGCCACAATGGCGAGGTACCCTGGTCTCCCCTCACCCTCATTTGGCATCTCTCTCTGTCTCTCGTTCCGTCTCTCTCTTCTACTTCAGACCTCTCTTGTTAACGCCCGCCAGTCACTAACCCTCGCTCTCTCCCCGTGTCTCCTACAACCCGTGCCCAGTTCATTCTACTCGGCGAGGGAGTATCGGCATCTGTCTCTCCTCCCCTCATCCACCAACACCCCCCCCCCCCCACACACCTCCCACAGCATCTCCTCTTTCACTCTTTCTAATATTTTTTTTTTACGGCTAGTGTTTGACCTGTCAACGTGTCTTTCATGACTGTTTTCTTTCTGTTTTCTTTCTGTTAAATCTTCCCTTTTACTTCCTGTTTCCTCTGGTATATTTTCTCTCACCACCAGCCTCGCTGTTCTCGGTGGTTTTTTTTTTTTACAATTTCTTCCTACCCAGCCAGCATCACTACGTCATTCCGTCGTATATTTCTATAAGATTGAATATAAAAATGCTATACATTATAAGATTAGTGGGATTACCATAGGGGCAGATTCCCTACATCAAAACGACGTTGGCGCTATGTCGTGTCCACAGGAGCTACGTATGGAACAATGTCATTCCTATGTGAAAACTTGATGTCAATCCTACTAGTTGATCGGATTTCCGTAGGGTTTGCTGGCTAGATATCCGTCTCATTTTTTGCATGCGTTATTTCTTTTCATGTCCCACTGACCGTAAATCATCAGTCCTTCCTACTATTGCTTGATCAATGCAATATACTGTAAACGTGGCTCAGTTCACCTCAGAAAAGGGCTTTTCTTGCTTTTATGTTTCTTGTTGTGCTAGGGATTCATTTTTTAGAATTTTGCCTGGGCAGTGGCCAGTTCGGCCGGCTCTTTTCGATTTCCAACCGCCAAGCTATCTTTAACGTGCGCAGCGTGCACAAGGGACCTCCGAATTTTTCGTCCTTATCCGAGAAGACTAGGTGTCGAAAATATGAGAAAAAATCCCAAACTGTGTGTTTTGTATCGGGTTTAGTGTTAGGTGTTGA